>JBBJLR010110194.1:0-20163 GCA_037577145.1 Brachypetersius gabonensis | reverse complement strand
ATACTGTTATTGTTACTGTTTTATAATTTTAATAATAATATTATCAGTAGTAGTGATAGTGTTGTTGTTGTTTTATAGGGTTAATGTTATTATCAGTAGTAGTGATGCTGCTGTTGCTGCTGTTATTGTTTTGTGATGTTTATAAAATAATGTCTAACTTTTATTTTGTCTTTGGGAATTCTGAGCCACGTCACTCCTCTCGTGCTGGATTCTAAAGTGGAAGTTCCTCCAACAGAGCAGCGCGCGCGTGTTCAGGGTTACCTTTACAGAGGTGACGTCACGCGTGCTGCCCTTATAAGGTGGCGCGCGAGCGTGCGAGCTGTAGATCAGAGACCTGCAGGTGTTTTCCCTCAGCTCCAGATCTTCTCCAGATCATCTCTCTTTCTCAGCATGGGCAACATCTTCTCCTACATCATCTCTCGCCTGGTAGAGAAGAAGCACAAGAGGATTCTAATGGGTGAGCTCAGATTTACCTGCAGTTCATTCAACTTTAAATAATACATGATTTCAAGCAATGAATCTTCTTTTTACTTACTTTCAGAAGTTCACTGAACTCTAAACATGCTCCATTTATTGTCTTAAGCAAAAAGCATCAATTTTGACATTCTGTTCGCTGATTTGTAGTTAAATATATCTGTAACGTCAACCTTAAACTTCAAATGAACTCATCCGACTATTATTTAATCGTGCTTTAACACAGTTTTCAAATCCTTTCATTTTAAAAGTTAATTGCTTTTTGTGCTCGGCTGGTTTTCGCGGGAATCAGGCGTCACCACATTATATGGACAAAAGTAATGGGACGCTTGACCATTATGGTGTTTAATGACAATGGATGAAATGGCCATATATAATTGTGATATAATAGTGAAAGAAAATGTAAAAAAGTTACTAAATGTCAAAAAGACATTTGTAAACTTATCATTTTAATAATTTAATAATGCTCCTCACAGTGGGTCTGGATGCAGCAGGAAAGACCACCATCCTCTACAAACTCAAATTGGGGGAGGTCGTCACAACAATCCCGACTCTTGGTAAGATTTGCTCTCGAGTCAGACATAATTTCTTCCTGTCTTGGAAAAAAATTCTGTACATTCTTTATATTTACATGTTACCGAGTCATACTAGACGCTAATGAATGAACATATATCACCCAGGCTTTAACGTTGAGACAGTGGAGTACAAGAACATCTCCTTCACCGTCTGGGACGTGGGTGGACAGGACCTGATCAGGCGTCTTTGGAGACACTACTATCAGAACACCAGCGTAAGTGAACAATCCCGGGGAACTTCATCCACATCATGGCCATGATATGTTCAGATAAAGCCAGGCATATATACTATGCCTGTAAAGCACATTGAATGTGTATGATCATGAGCTTTATGAATAAAATTGAGGCTGAATCAAGTCAAATTCCCTTACTAACATCTCTAAAGAGCATATTCCTACAAACACACTGGAAAATATCTTAAAAAAATGCAATTTTAAGAAAGATGTTCTGTGTTTGTGCAGGGCCTCATCTTTGTGGTGGACAGCAACGATCGTGAGAGAATTGAAGAGGCCACAACAGAGCTGACGACAATGGTAGATAGGAATCCTGGTGGTTTATTTGCAAATTCTATATGTTTGGTTTTGTCCAGAAGCGTCATTTTTCCTTCTCCTCATCAACAGCTTCAGGAAGACGAGTTGAGGGATGTTGTCGTGTTGGTTCTTGCGAACAAACAGGATTTACCCAAAGCCATGCCAGTCTACGAGATGACTGAACGGCTGGGTCTGCACACAATGAAAGGAAGAAATGTGAGTATCTCATGTATATCTGAGTAATGACATGGTTTTGGTTCTTTTGAAACCTTTCGGGCCAGGTTAGGGTCGTTCTTGGACTAAACTGCAACACTGGTGGTGTTTCACTATTAAAAATCCCATTTAATCTAGTGTGGAGCCTACTCTAGTGTTTGGGAAACTGACCTTAACCCTTATATTAAACCTACAATATCAGTTCTCTAACATTTCTCTTCCTTCCTCGCCCTCTAGTGGTACGTCCAGCCGACCTGTGCAATAAACGGAACCGGCTTGAGTGAAGGACTAGACTGGCTGGCTACGCAACTCTCCAAAAATTAAAACATACAAAGACACTACTTGAGTTTCTACAGGCACTTTGATTTCTACACAAATCATAAACAGCACTTTGTATATTTTAATGTTTTCGGGAAAACCATTTTCCAATATTCCATATTATAATTATTGTTTGTACAGTTATCAAAGACACATATTTCTGTGACTGGAAAAAATATTAAATATTATTTTGTAAAAAATACTGTGCCTGGAGTTTCTGTGGTACTACATTTTCACACAAGATTTCAAATGCACCAATTATATAGTTAAACTCCCACTGAACGGAATCAGTGGGAAACCTTGATGCTGACCATAGAGTGTGACTGGAAATACATAGAGAAGCTCAAACAAAATAAAAAAAAGACAAAATACAGTAAAGTTACACTATGTAATACATCTGTGCTTCTTTGGACATCCTTTGCAAATTATTATTTGCCCAGAGCTAGCGAACCATACATAACACATTATAAGAGCGAAGCTGCGGGCCGTATGAAATCTGACATCAGGCCGTGATTGACTTTGTACATCCCTGATCTATAGTTTTGGAGAGGCATTTCAGAGCTGAGGGGCTTTATATGAAATATATTTACGCTCAATTCTTTCAACATGTTGCTTTAAGTCAATATCAAAAGATGAGTTTTTTTCCTGTCTTTTTACATCTTAAATGTGCGACGTATTCTTATGCGGATCAAGAGCGCACATACAGTCAAACAAATAATGCTCTTTATTGGGACAGCTTACCAGATCTACACGAAACCAGTATGAGATCAAGTTAATGTGTAAATTAATAGGTGGAAATTTTGTTTAATAATACAAAACAAACTGCTCATCAAGTAGTTCTTGGTGGAAGGAGAATTAATAATACTGTCAATAATACTGAAATATACCAAAACCAGAGAAACTTTTTCTGCTCTGCTTCGAATGGAAGCATTCTCCTCAGGGGTCTTGGTCTAATGTGGTCTTCCAGGGTTCTAATGGAGATGTTCTCCTTAGGGGTCTTGGTCTAGACTTCCAGTTACACTGGAAGGACAGAAGTACAGGAACACAAGAAAGAGCTCATTAAATTCAGCAGCTCAGTTTCTTCATCTATATTTCAGAAAAAAATAATATTTCAACCAGCTGGAAAAAATCTATACTTTAGGATTTTAGCTTTTAATAAGACCTTTAATGAAGGACTTACTGTTTAGACACCCTCCATCCATGCTGCGTCTCCTCTTTGGTGGTTCCTCTGGAGGCTCTTCTGGGACTTCAGATCCTGTTTATTAAAAAATATGTTAATAACAGCAATGACTTTTGGAATATTTTAAATCAAAACTAAATACAACTATTAAAGGTTTGATCTGCAGAACGGCAACATAAATATTATTCCAATACCTCCTCCTCTTAATCGCGGGACAGCATGAACGGTAGACTCATGTTTTATTCCATATTGTCCAAGTGTGTAGTCATCTTCTAACTGCTGTCCAGCAAAGATCAGCCTGATCTGATCTAAAAATCAGAAAAAGGTCAATGAATATCCCTGAATCCTTTAATTCAAACATCAGGATCTTCTTACAGCTGTAAAATCACAGATTATTGTTATTTAGTGTTGATGGGACTCCAGGGATCTTGAAGCACTCAATGTTAATGTGCCCTTGGTGTCCAGTCATGGTTCTGGAGATCCACCGCACTGGAGATTTCTGCTCCAGCACACCTGGCTCTAACAATCAGACGCCCCAGAAGACCTGCATCACCTGGATCAGGTGTGTTAGATCAGGGGTGGAGGATCTCCAGGATCAGGACTTTGGTCACTGGTCTAAAAGAAGGACAGTTTAGCTGTGAGGGTTTATTTGGGTGAAGGTTTATGGTGACTTTTGACTTCTAGAGTTAGTGACGTTAGCCTCACAGCTCTAGTTCTGAACTAAAGAAGAGAAAAAGAATTTGTGCCTAAACACATCTCGAATGATCAACCACATCTGGGGTCAGTGGGTTTAAAACTTGTAACTTGTAAAATGTTTATTCAGAAAGATGGTTAAACGCATTTCACATAGGGAATAAATAGGCTGTGGCTTTGGGGCCAGCCTGACACCATGGATGTAAATCCAGAAATTATATCCAGTGGTGTCATTGCTTTCTGCTGTTTGGCAGAAATATGAAGAGACAGTTATGTAATACTATATTTAAGTAAATTACGTTGAAGCAGTGGCTCAATTTACCCCACAGACATATGGCTTACTTTACCCCACAGCAAACGTTTTTGAAAAAATAGTTTGTTTCAGCAATTCAAGCTAATAGCAGTTTTAGCTAAACAGTTTATGTGCTTTAATACGCTAGAAAAATCATCTACATGCATGATACAGCCATGTAAAAAAATTAGAGACAATTTCCCCCTTTTTTCTGTGTGTGTGTGTGTGTGTATTTGCGTATGTAAAACGCACAGGCTGCTCTTCTTTTCTGAACTATTGCAGGGTGAGCTGTGTAAAAAAAAAAGAGGAATTCAGTAATTCCACGTTTTTCCACGTATACTGAAAAACTGCGCTGCTGCGTTTTGGTTAAAAAAAAAACCTCCTAAAACTGCCTAGCTTTATAGTGTAAACCCTAAAAATATGACTCCAGAACACTTTAAATTCGATTTTAAACTCAGTTTAATGCATTATGCTTTAAAAAAAAGTAAATAAACAGTCAGACAGTTGTAGAGTCACACATTCACACACTCTGCTCTTAACATCACTGTTAAAATTGTTGCAGTTGTAAAAATAATGTGTAGTTTAACATTTCCAAGGTATAATAAATGATTTATATGAATTATTTTGATATATTTGTTTGGATTTTTGAATCAAGTGTGGTCAAGCACATTTTACACAGACACACTCCCACAGAAGAAAAAAAAAATGACATGTCTCTTTTTATTTCCACGGCTGTATATGTTTTAAGTCGTGGATAAATATGCTTTGACCTAACAGTCAGTATAGCTGATATGTTAAAAAATAACTTTGACAGGCAAAAATGTTTTGGTGAAAAAAATATACTTTCCACACCACCATCGGCTTCTCTCCATCACAGCCAAAGAGAATGGATGTTGTTTGCAAAATAAATGAGCACATGATGACAAATGTGTACCGCTGCCTAAATACAGTGTGTGGATAAACTTACCCACTGGATCAACTTACCACACGATTTAAAATATGCAAATTTATTTAAAACTAATTCCCTTAATGCCGACACGTTAGTGTCCCTGAATTCCTCCTCCGTCTTGGCTAATGTGATTTGTTGCGTTTTTCCCTTACAATCCGTGATAAACACGTCCATCCCGAGGTGTGGTGTGTGATCTGTGGAGGAAACAGAGAGAACAGACGTTTCTGTCCGAGTGTTTTCTAGAACCCAGACCAAACCAGCTATAAATTATTTATTTATCACAAAGTTAAAAAAAAAAACGTAACATAGGATCATGTTTCGCATTTAATGAACGGAAGCACTTTAAGTAAATTCATCAGGGCAGTAAAAGATTAAACTCTTGCTCTGTTTTCAGAAAAGATATTTTCTTTAAAAGCCACCTGAAACCAGAGGAACGTCTTTGAACTGTCAATGTTAACGTGTATTCATTCAGATAACGTGTATTCACTGGGTAACAAAGTCACAGCAAAACTCCCTAAAAAAAGAAAAGAAAATGTACTCAATCAGCAATTCATCAGCAATTATTGTCTGCTTCACGCGATCTACCTCTCCTCAGTGAAATCGGTTATAACCAATACAGCCAAAACGTGTCTTACCGTTTTTTAAAAACTAATTTTCTGTTTTTGTTAAAAAGACTGTTCGTTAAAGGTTAAACCATTTACTTTAGCATGATCTGTTCATCTCTCCTAATATTTAAAAGATAGTAATAAGCGTATATTCTGACTCCATGGTGAATGTGCAGCGCTCGGTGTAAATACCCCTCCTCTATGGAGAACACGCATAAACACAGCACTTCCTGTGGAGTTCTGGGTTTTATTAGAAATTAAATTCAGGAAATATGCAATAAAAACAATACTTTTCCATGAACATGCAAAGCATTCAAGAGAAAACCTGAACACGTAGAAACCAACTTGACCTCTAAACTCTCTGCAGTGATGAACAGATCAGAACCCAGAAGAGCAGAACAGAGAAGGAAAGATGCGACTGCAGCTTCAGTTCATAGTAAATCCAAAAGACCGAGTGAGAATGAAAATAATTTGGGTAAAGGACGAAAGTGAAAGCGTTGTTACTGACCTCTAGTCGAGAGGGGCATTACAACAGGATCACTGAGGGACTGCTCTAATAATTCATCTAAGAATTAAGTAAAAGATTAAAACTGTGTTGGGCACATACCTTTAAAAAAGTAATTAGTAATAGTTACTAGTTACTTCTCACAAATAGTAACTGAGTTACATCACTACAAAAGTAACTAATTACCAGGCAAAGTAACTACTGCATTACTTTAAAAAAATCTAATTCAATACAACTATAAAATAAATATAAAACATTGTACACTAATCTACAATATTTTAATGTTGTTGTGGGACAACGTGAGAGACAACTATCAAATTCAACATTTTTGCCTTTCACCTCAGCAGGGAAAAGTAGTGCTTATACTTCCAGTTTGCAAAAGCTACCTTTGAACTTGTTGGACTTGCCATCGTTGTGACTCCTGGATGTTGGTGTGTGCGCCTGACCATGTGTGTGCTTGTGTGTGAACATCCGCACTACTTTGCCTCTGATTGGCAAACAATGGAAACGGATAAGCGTGTTCTCAAAAAAAACAAATAGATGATGGATGCTAAACCTTTTGTATAAGTTAGTATATTTAGTTACATATTTATATTTAGTTGTTGAAAAGAAATTAAACTGTTTTATGCTTACCCAACTTCTCTCTTTCCAGACATTGCCAAGTTAAAAATAAATGAATACAATTAAACTGTACACAAAATAAACAACACCTAAAACTAAGTACACAGTATTCAGGATTAGGCACAAAGACTTTTCAACACTTTGTTGGAAGGAAAAAATCCAAAAGCAACATTTCACTAATGCTAACACACCATTATTCTAACTACAAGTTACCTACAAAAGATGGCCATTTACCAAAAGCCCCCATGCAAAATCAGGCCGGAATAATCAAACAAGTTGATAACCCGTTTATTACAGTCCATATATGAAATTATTTTAAATGTAAATATTATTTAATCTGTTTTGTCATATTGTCATGTTTTCCAACATGACAAACACTATTATGTTACTGGATATGAACAACTTTGGTATATTGAGAGATTATTTATTAATAAATGAGTTGACCCAGGTCTAAATTATCATTGCGCATTACTTATTAAACAATAAGCTTAATATTTATAAATGAATTGCACAGCTAATTATTTAAACTACTGAATACAATATAATATTTTACTCTGAAACAAATATTCACTATGAGTTGGAGTTGATACTGCATGGATGTAAGGTGTTTAGGTCTGCACCCCCACAGACAGAGTTCATCATAAGGTCGACTAGATCCCAACACACTATAGGTTGTGCTGTAGGTGACAAGACTGTTTCAAGATTCCCCTGAAGTGTTTTGAGCCTCCCCCACCTTCAAGAGATTCAAGATTCCTTATTTGTCACATGCACAGTTATACAACTGCAAACAGCCAGGCAGGGTGCCTTCAGGACTAGTCACTCACGCATCACTTCTATATTGCTTCTGTTGAAGGAATTGTAGGTTTGTATAGATAATGTCCCTTAGGATATATTTACTTTGTTGTCATTATTTATTGATTCAGTTATTACAACACACATTACGCAAACAAGACAACCTTGTGTGATTACTGCAAAGTGGAATGTATGATTTTATGCATTTTTAATTTAATACCTGCATATGAAGTATTGGCATAGTGAAGTGAGCAGTGATAGTTTTGTGAAGGCGTTATTTCATTTAAAGACTTTATTAAATCTCCAAAATGAAAGAAAAGAAAGTGCTCATTTCATTTTTAATTTACTCTTAAATGCCACAGAAAAAACAAGCTATCTCCAAAATGAAAAAAAAAACGTTTAGAAGAATGCAAAACATGCGGAAAAAAAAAGGATTTTTAATTTGGGGGTGGTGGTGGCCTAGTGGTAGGCTACTTGCCTCTGGACCAAGAGGTCATAGGTTCGAATCCTGCCTTCAGCACCACCACTGGGTCCCTGAGCAAGACCCTTAACCCCAAGTTGCTCCAGGGAGAGACTGCCCCCTGTAGTTAGGGAATGGATAAAAGCTCTGACCAATGCCTTAAATGTAAATGTAATTTAAATACAAGAAAACAAATACAGAATGACCATAAAAAAACCAACAAAACCAGTGGGTGGGAAACCGCCAGATGTAATCAAATGTTCTCCTATAAAAGGGTGTACGTTGCATAGAATTAAAGAAATTACAGAACATCCTTTGAAATAAATATGCTATGAGCTAGTTAGATCTCATCAAAAAAAGTGAGAAGTGATGTTGCCAATTTCAGAAAATGTCCATTTCAGTTTTAAATTCTTCTTAAATGCCACAGTAAAAAAATCTCCATATCAGGTCCAGACATTGCATGGTAGCTACTGAAGTGATCTCTTGTGGTTTGGTGATGGCCTTATTTCATTAAGGGATTTTATTATTGTATGTCAAACATGCCAATTATGAACAAGTGAATGCTGCAAGTGCGGATTTTATTCTTAAATTTTTTCCTAAATGCTACTATAAAAAATCCATATTGGGTATGGGAATAGTATGGTAGCTTCTGAAGTGACTTGTGATGGTTTGGTGATGGCTTTGTTTAATTTAAGGCCTTTTTGTAGACCAAAAATAAGCCCTGTAAACAGATAAATGCAGATAAGTGCTGCTGTTTAATTTATTTATAAACGCCAGAGTAAATCTTCATATGAGTTCAGTCAGTAGAATGACCTGAAGTTGTGATGGCTTTAACTGAATTAAGAATTGTATTGTCCTTCCAAAACAGTACATGTAAAACAAAAATATACATGGCTCATTTTATTTGTTGTACATTAAAGACTGGAATTGTATTAAAATTTTCAAATTCCAGTCCCTCATTATAATCACAATTATCCTTAACTATAGTTTTTCGGGACCGAGCCTGAAATACAAGGTTTCCCTGAAAGAGCGAATGTCTTTAAATCAATTCCGTAAATCTTCTAAAATATGTGAACCACTTGTTCAAGCACGGCTAGCTTTACCGCGTTTTTCCGAAGAGCGGCTAGATTCACCGCAGTAAAACAAAAAGCTTTTAGCTCCGGAGACCTTTTTCATTCCATTCAACAAACCATTGGGTTTGAAGTCAGAGTCGTAGGCAAACCATTTAAAAACACCTTCCGGATATACTGAAATGTTTTAACGCCCATCAACATGTGAAAAGCTTCACTATGCTATGTGAATTTATTTTCGTTACATAATAACCTCACATTAGAGCTGCACGATTCTGGATAAAATGAGAATCACAATTTTTTCGCTTAGAATAAAGATCACGATTCTCTCATGATTCGGGGGAAACCTTTTTTTATTTTAAAGTTTTCCCCCTGAACATTAGGTTATGAAACAGCAGTAACATATCAGTACAATAAGACATAATACTCTTTGCTACAAATTTAAAGAAATGTATTGAAAAATAATGTAAAATGTAAAGAAAAAAATCACCATTAAACATTAAAAAAATAAAAATTTATAGGTATTATGTCAGAGTAAAGCAATTTAAAGAATCTTAGCAAGAAACACTAGTCTAACAACATTTTGTGGCTTCAGTGCAGAACGCCGACAAGAGACAAATGTTGCCTCCTGTGCTGAAAACCCTTTCAGAATGGAAACTGGTTGCAGGAATGCAAAGGTATTTCCTGGCCAGTGAAGACAATGAGAATCGTATAAATTGTGGATTAAGATCGTGAGGGGGGTCGAATCGAGATCGCGATCTTTTAACGATGAATTGTGCAGCTCTACCTCACATGCATTACATAAGCATTTCATATGCGCCTGAGTCAATTTCACCTGTATCTGTATCAGCATTTCATGTGTGAGAGTGTGAAAAAATACATTTCACATGTATCTGTGTGAGCGTTTCATGTGTGTGAGTCCATTTTACCTGTATCTGTATGAGTGTTCCGTGTGTGTGTGTGTGAGTTTTCAGTAGTATAGCTGCATGCGTGACAGTTTCAAATGTGTTTGAGTAACAAAAGTCTCAAATATTTCCTAAACGCGCCCCCATACATTTCCAAGAAAATGCACAGCATTCGATAGAAAGACATCGAACATGTAGAAATCAACATTACCTCTATAAAAGCTCAGATTCTCTGCTGAGCAGAACAGAGAAGAAAAGATGCGACTGCAGCTTCAGCTTACAGTAAATCCAAAACACGGCGTGTGAGAATTAAGTGACAAAGGACGAAAATAAAGCTGGATTTGGTAAAAGCGAAAGTGAAAGTGTGTACTTGTTTTTGGGAGAAACTGCATTACTGACCCCTAGTCGAGAGTATCGGTATTGCAGGATTACTGAGGGACTGCAGAGAAACATGATTTAGGAATTACAGCATGCCTTCATTATTACAGGCTAAAAAATCAACTTAACGAACCAACGATCGTAGTCATTTTTAAGATTAGTCCACAGCTAATTTCTAAAAATAAACGAACCTCAAGACAATAATGAGCTTGACTGTATAATGTACCATTATCTAATAATTTAATAAAACATTAAAAACACAGCAATTATTTGTTTTATTTGAGAAGTTAGAAGCTTACAATGTCATATTTGGACCCCTCCACCATTAATGGTGTTACGGCCGGGATATGAAGGGAAAAGATAGTGGGGGTGGACCCAAACCAGACACAGAAATAAAGGAGTAGCAGACAAAAATGTAGTTTTTATACGATCTGTGTATTTTACAAGAATTTACAAGGGTGAAACAACCAATAAGTATGTACAGTGGAAAATAATTTACAAATTTACAATACAGAAAGACTAGAAGTGTACTTGAAATTAAGTGGGAAGGGTCCAGTGACAACACCAAAGGAATGAAAGAAATAACCCAAAACGCCCTATTCTCCTGTGAACCCTCTAAACTAAACTAATCCAAGTAACTTCCCTAATTAACTACACTAATCTGAAATAAATAAACCAAAACTTACAAGAGGTGGTGTCCGCCGCTTACCTAGTGTGCTAGACAACAAAAATACCTAAAGTGTGCAAACAGAATGTGTAAAACAAAAGAAACTAAGCTGACCAACTTCCCATCATTGTGGTTAAATTTCCCCTGTGAGAAAATGCCCTCTGTAAAGGCGACGACACACGACACGTGACAACATCAACACAGCGGATGTAGTACATCCCGAAATCCATTCATACTGCCCTCATTCATATTATATAGAACGTACTGTTTTAACGGTAGAGCAGTACGTTCTAACTCAAATGTAGTACCTATTCAAGTAGTATGCAATTTTGGATGCAGCCCAACACGCCAACCAACCCACAACTCAACCTCACTCTCTTCACTGCTGACGTGTCTTAAGGACTGGTAGGTAGACGCCAGGTAGCACTGAACCAACCGGGTGAGTCCTGGACGATCGGCCAATCATACGCCTCCCCTGCTTTAAACGTCACCACGGCTAGCCTGGCGTGAACAGGACAGAGCACGAGGGGGAAAAAATCAATATTTACATTTACGAGACGCTTTTTTCCAAAGCAACTTTCATTCTCTAACTGCAGTGTCTCCCTGGAGCAACTTTGGGTTAAGGGTCTTGCTCAGGAACCCAGTGGTGGTGCTGAAGGTAGGATTCGAACCCATGACCTCTTGGTCCAGAGGCAAGTATCCTACCCACTGAGCTTCCTCCACCCAATACGTTCAAATCACCTATAACAATGGTAAACGATTTCTCAGGCATCAGGCCATGTTTTCATAACCTTCTGAAGTAATAACATTCTAGGTTTGGAAAACTGATCTTAACATTTAGGCAAACCTACAATCAGTTCTCTAACATTTCTCTTCGTTGCTCTCCCTCAAGTGGTACGTCCAGCCGACCTGAGCAATCAGCGAACAGGCTTGAGTGAAGGACTAGACTGGCTGGCTACGCAACTCTCCAGGAGTTGCTACAAGCGCCTTTGAATTTTAGACAAGTGATAAACAGCACTTTTTTATATTGTGATATTTACGCTATATGTGAAACTGCCACCTTATGCACATTGTTTTTAATTAAATAACACATTTTCCATTATTCCACTCCATTATTGTAACTACTGCTCGTAAAATGATCAATGATACATATTTCAAATATTACTTTTCAATAAAATATTGTGCCTGGAGTTTCTGTGGTACTACATTTTCACACAAAAGACCAGTGCTCTAATCATACACAGTTAACCTCCAAATCCAGAATTAATAGTAACCTTGATACTAGCACAGGCCAGTGATTAGAAATGCATAGAGAAGCTCAAAAATGTGACATTAATGGAGGAAAAAAGAGATAAAATACAGTAAAGGTCTGTTCTGGACATTTATTTACAGTTAAAAAAAATCATGAATGATGTAATGTGTGTGAAACACTACAGCACAAATGTACAGACATCTGTAAAGAATGTTAGTGGTTATGGCTTTGATAGAAAAAAAAAATAAAAAATATATATATATATATATATATTAATGCCAAAATACAGGACTTGGCGTATTATGTATCACATCTGTGCTTCGTTCAGCATCCTTTGCAGAATATTATTTGCCCTTTAATGACATCTTTATTACACAACAATTGACTGTACATTAACTTCCTATAGAAACTGTCAGGATCCAAAAATACAGGTGTTACAAAATACTGTTAAGTGGCCACTCCGGTTATACGCAACAGTAAGCAGTACTTTGAGTAGCAGAATAACAGAATAGACCTTTATATAAAATTCAAGCATGTTAAAATAAGTTCCTCTTTAAGTATAAAACATGAGTAGTTGTCCAACAACCAGTTATTACAGGTTTGCACCGACTGCTAGAGACTGGCTCAGGTTCACGGCCCTTGTTGACGTGTTGGACTAAAAGGCAACAGAAAATTAATCCTCCATTAATCCGCCTAGTCTTAGGCCTAGTCTGGGCCGATTAAACCTGCCAGTTCAGGCTCAGGTGAAACCGGCCATAAACTTTATAAACTGCGGCAACAGGATTCACTCGGACTCTCCACAACTGATATGATGTCATAAAAATTGAAACTTCAGGTGTTAGTCAACGATTCTGTTATTCTGTCAGTTTTCTAAACATACATATAAAAACAGACTATGATGGTGGTCGGCATCTTTGGTTGTTTCCTAGTTTTGCTCCTCACTGCAAGGCACACGATAGAAGAAATTCCCCACGACTGCACTTCTAAACATGTACATGATCTTTCGTTCATGATAATTTCTCGTATTTTTTACATTGTGTCATGCAAGTAATATGAATTCCTGCAAAATTCCGGCACAATTATATCAGTGAGACACAGTTTTTCAGAGCGGTTTGATGGAAAATGGCTCATAGAGAAACTTAATGACTGACAACAGTGGTGTTGAATGGAACCAGGGGGCGCAATGTGTGCAACATAATTATAGCCATGTTACTTATTATCCTAAGCCATGAGTAAATCGAATCTATGTCCTCTGAGCTCTTAAATGTAATAATGATATTGGTAAAGCTGAACTAAAGTTTTCTTTGAAAACTTGGGCTTATAATGTCCTGTATGGACCACTCCACCACGAACGGGCTGGAAATAAATACATTCAAATCATCTCACACAATGGTAAACAATTTCTCAGGCATCAGGCAGTGTTTTCATAATCATTTAATGCAGTAACTTTGTGAGAGCGCTTTTAGAGGCTCTGAACTGTAGACGCCTGGTTCCATTCATGGTTCTGCTTCTCTAAAGTTCTCTAGAATGAAGGATTTTAAATTGAAACACTCAGACTATGTTTACCTCTGACTCTGATTTTTAACTCTTTCATTGTGCAGAAACTCTGAAAAGTCTGTGGAATTCCAATTTAACGCAACACATGAAAATACACAAGCACACAAAACATGATGCTTTTAACATAAAACAACATACAACCGAGAAAGAAATGTTTAAAAAGTGTTTTTTCATGTTCACTGCACAAGTGTTACAGAAGCATGTTTGGTCATAAAAGAGGCATAAAATCGGTCAGATATCTGGGACGAAAGAAAAGAACTTTAACTTGACTATGAATGGAAGGCACAACGCAAGTGCTAGAATCCCAGAAATCCTTTTCAGAGCTGAACTGATCAAAAGTACATTGGTTGTTAGGAGAACATGGTCAGGACTCAGGTAAAGGTCAGTTAAACTAAATAGAACTGTCAGTAAAACAGTGTTTGGTTTGGATTAAAATGACTGTAAAGCCAAATAAACAGGGTGATGCTAAGGCAGGTAACCTGTTCCTACGAACTAAAACCCCTAGGGGGCGCCCTGCCCATTCATACTTCATATAAGCCTGGGATTTGATTGCACTCTAAGGCCAGGTTTCATTTTTGTTAAGAAATACACTAAGGAGTGCCTAAAAATAATGACATCTCTTTGTTTATAGTACATCAGTAGTTCTGGGCAATGTCTCTGTTGTCCTAGATGTAAAAGAAATATGTTGAAAAGGCAATAATATTTTCCCTTTCACTATTAGAAAGTCATCTCTCCACTGAAAAAGTATGAATGTTAAACTATGAATGACGTTATACAGCACATATTGATATAATGACAGCATTCTTTCTGCCCTTCAGAAAAATACTTCGTGGTCCTTCATTATTCATTATATATTCCAGGTTTCCTTTGTGTGCTCTTAGTGTTAAAAATGTTTCATGCGTAGCAGTAATGATCAACCCCATCAACCTGCTATATCAGTGCAATTTCTCTAAACTCCCTGCTCATTATTGGGTACCTAACCAGTGTGTTACACCACGCTAGACCAAGGCCAGTTCTTTGATGTAGAACTGTTATGGTGTATCAAGTTGAAAACATCTAGAGTTGTGCTTCCAAAAACCTGCATGTCCCAGTGAAAAACACAGCTGGTCATGTACTACCACAACAGAAGCCTCCCTCCAGGAATTCTGTTCACCACTTTATCCATTAACATTTCATTTAAATATTCACCCAGTATTGATCCTAGACTTCCAAAATTCCTTGTGGTTTCTCCCCATCAGGCAGCGATATTTTTGTACTCCAAAATATCGGTCTCACACAGTGAGAGACGTGCAGTATGATGTGGAACTTAACGAGAATGTGCATCACCTTCCAAAAAAACAAACAAAAACGTACAGTGTGTCGAATGTTATCGGACCGATATCAACATTAGTGGCTCCGGCAATGCCAGCATTGCCCCACTCCAGGGCAGAAGTCTATAGGAAACAATTGCACTTGAAAGTAGAGCCTGTTAAAATCCACAAAAGAGTCTCCTTCTGCCGCTAAAAGACAGCCTTCAGCTCTGTTGTTGTATCCTGACGCTGGTTAAGCTGTAGTTCTTGTCAGGGGCTGGCAGGCTTGTGCAGGATGCCCTGCAGGTCCTCTGGAAGAGAGAGGATGACGGACTGGATGTGGGCCTCGAGTTTGGCCAGCGTCCCGACTCTCACTGGCAGCCGCTCTTTCTCCGCCTGCGTCTGGAAGAGCACAGGTAAAATAAGTGACGAAGCAAATCATAAAGAAACATCAGCGAAATGTTTAATTTGTACATATTCTTCTTACAGCCTCCTGTGCAATAATATATGTATGTGAAATATTATTTACTATGGAAGGTTTACATACTCCTACCATTTTACTGTTACACTACTGTCTACTTAGTGTACTGTCTCATATTTACATCCCAATCACACTACTGTGTTCTCTACCATATTGTTTCTGTGTTATACTAGTCACTCTGGAAGGTTTACATAGCATCCACACCATTGCATACTCTAACAATAGTTGTGTCTATTTATTGTGTTGTCTGCTTTGTTTCTGTTATAACTTTATTGAACGTTGCAGCGTGTTTCACCGAAGTCCTCATCTCATGTTTACAGCTGCTGATGTAACCTTGAATCTTGAAGATGACCTTCCCAGACATGTTTATGTCCCAAGTTTGACTACTTAGCGCTTAGTTACTAAGTTAATGTAGCTAACAAGTAACTGAAGCCTATACCCCACCAATTAGCACTGTGCAGTCTTTCTGCCTGAAAAAATCCAGTCTATGTTAATTCTGGCACTGTATGACATATTAATATCCATCATCAGTCAATTCCATAATTTAGAAAATATCTTGAATAGTATGAATTACTTTTGTATATTTTATGTAACTACTCAAGGCAAGTGTGCCATGATTTAGATATGCAGATTACACAACTCTAATTAATGTACAAAATGTTTCCATTATGTTAGCTCCATTAGCCTCATAGTTCATGTATAAAAGTAAAGACATCTTTGCCTTACTGACTAATTAGAATTTTTTAAAAAAATCAAACTACTCCTTTAACGAACTGAGTATAACCCACACTTCCAAGTTGATGTAACAAACACACTGAAGCTTAATTAAAGTCTGAAACCAAAAGAAACCATCCTGGCATTAAAATACAAACCAGTTTGTCCTTCAACTTGAGTACAAGGTCGACTGTCTCCACTTCTGTGTGTTTTTGAATTCGCACCTGGAGATCCTGAACAAAAATAAGTTATTATTCACCATGGCTTTGAAAGCACATATTACATTTGAGCAAAACATGTTTACCGCAGCTTGTCATTCTCACCTCTTCACAAAGCGCCTCAAGATGCAATGCCTCTAGTTTCTGAATCATCTCCTTCCTGCGGTTCCTGAACCAGCCGTCGAAGTTGGGTGATTTGAGGAACTGCCTGCAGGTGAGATCATGTGGAGAAGCTCATTAAGGATTACTTTTAGGACAAAAAGCAAGATTTGTACAACTTTCCAGTAGCGGATGTGCATTTCAACCCCGTAACCCCTGACAGGTTGACCCAGGTGAGTTTTGGTCAGTTTATTACACTAAACTGCAGGCGGGGCAGGAGAACAAGTGACAAAGCGCTGTTTTGGTCGGTTGGGTGATGTGGGTCATAAAAAGCCTTAACCGTGAATAGTTTACTGTGCAAGGTTCTTACTATACAACATTCAGGCTTCAAGATGTGAACTTCTAATGCTTTTAGCTATTCAGTGTTTGGTCACATTTTTATGAACATTTTTATGATTTTTACATGATTTAAAGCAAATGTGTGATATAAGCAGTTCAGATTGCCAGATGTTTGTGTTGCCAACATTCAATGCATTCTTAGTTAACACATTAATGTTTCTATTTTCTGTTTATTTTGAGAATTCAAGACCAGACTAGAAATTCACATCAGATTAAATCCAATGTTTGGTAAAAGAGGTAAAAAAAAACCCCCATTACATTAAATGTTTCCTTCAACTTTCACTAACTGACTGAAAAGGGATGAGTGTAGATGTGAACCCACAGTTAATGTGCGGTCCACAACCTAATACTTTCGTCCCATACTAACACACTAACCACAAGCCTCTGGATTAGGAGTGTCTTCCCCACACCCCACTCTCACACAACCCAAAATAACAATTTTAAGACAAAGACTAGGAGACTTTTTCCAGAGGAACAACGATCTGCTCATATTGTGGGTTTATTTATATATTTTATTACACATCTCATAGTCTTTCAAGAGCTTTGTCATCAACAATAAAATTCACTGTTTTGTTAAGCCTATATGTTTCCATTTGGTCAGCCACATCAGCCTTGCATCTCCAGGGTGAATCTAAAAGTCTTGGGAAGTCTGGAAAAGTAAGGTATTTAAAACAATCCTCTTCCAGGCCTGGAAATGTAACTATGGATATTCTGCTATGGACATAATATAACTCCATTGTGACAGGAATTAATCTAAAGTTGATAGATAACATTTTTATATATTGTAAGTCAAAGGATCCCACATGCATGACTACACCTTTGAATGTGGTTCAAGCTTGACATGCATGTTGCTGTTCTTTTTAAACCTGGGGACCTCGGCTGCTGAACTCTACCTGTAAAGGCCGATCCAGTCTCCTTTGAGGCGTGAGGTGAGCTGAGGCCCAGCCTTTTCCAGAGTCTTCATAAACTCCTCCTGAACAAAAGGCTTCAGTTGAGGAGGACTCTGACAGAAGACAATCAGAGAGAGGTAGGGTGTGAAAAGGAGTGAAATGGTAAGGTACAAGTTTAACTAAAGATCACTAAGGGAGTAAAAAAATAAATAAAACTTACTTTCCAAGGAGAGATGCTCTTCTGTAAAGGCATCAAGCTGGCCACATAACGCTCCTGAAACATCAGGGATAATTAATACACTGCTTCTCATTAAACAACTGCCTAGGACACCAATCAGTTAAAAACGTTAATCGATTACAATTTACATTCTTAACCTCACTGTTAGTGCTGCACAGTTCTGACAAAATCATATGTGTACACCCATAATTTATGGCACATGATGTGTTCCAATAAGGCTCACATTTACACTGAAGAAGTAAGATCCCTCATATGATTTTCACTAACTCAAATCAGGTGGTCAGTTTCTGTATCGCATCATTACATCACAATTACACTTCATCCTTTACTTCTGAACTGGTGTTCTCAGAGTGATTGAGCTCCTCATGATCAATGATGAGTTTTGCTTTACTGGTAATAAAACTTCTTACCAAAGGAATGATGAAACTCTGTGTCAGTTCCAAGAAATATCGCCGCAGAATTGCATTTTGAGCTGCGGAGGGACGCTTCTGCTGAACTCCCTGAATAAAAATAAAAAAGAAACAGACATTTACAAATATCTGGGCTGATATAAAGGGTAGATTAATGGCAGAGCAAATTCAGGTTTTTGATGCTGACCTTCTGTAGCTGCTTGATGATTTCTTCATCTTTGTTTAGGAACGGCTTATACGCGCTATATACACCTGTTAAGGTCAAATAACACGTGTATCACATGAACACCAAAACCATAACATAAACCAATACATAAACCTCTCTTAATCCTTCGGAATTTAAACATTTTGTTACATTTCTGTTAAGACTGAACAGTAGGCTTAAAGTGGACCAATTTTGCAGCTTAGTTTCTAGCTATGGCCTGGAGAGTGAATAAAATATCTTGAATTTAACCATGTTTACATACATCAGCTGGGTCGGCATCTCACCTGGTTTGGAATCCAGAGTCTTCAGATTCTTTAATTTCTTCACTTTCATCTGTTTGGCCATTTCTCCTAGCAAAACAAAAGTAAAAACACTTTTTAAATTCCCTTCATCTTGCAAATGTCTACCAAATACCTAAATTAATATAGTTAATATAATAATTTAACACTGGGATATCATGGATCGTTTCTGATCTTTAGAAGTCAGTAGTGAGTAATGTTTGTTGGTTTGACTATGACTGTAATGAGTTGGGAGCTACTGAGCACCAACAGCCAAAAGGCAAAGTAGTCACTGTGATCTTGTATACCTGCAGTCAATGAACAATTAAATAAATTCAATAAAAATTAAATGGAAGCCAAATTTGCGTCACATGCTTACTAGTACCTTTTCCAGGTACTGCTTTAAAACAACACCTCTGACTCACTTTTATCCATTAAGGTCCACTTTCATAAAGCACATTGACAGTCACCAGCTATTGTACATTTAACATCTATTGGTTCCTAAATACTATATTACTCCTTATTCTTATCACATGTCAGCAATCAACCCTGCAAAGTCAACAGAGAATTTTCAAAAGTTACCTGTTTGTTTCATGTCTCCTATGCGAATGATGTGAGGCCAGTGCTGAAGAGTTTTGGCGAAGAAAGGGTTTGTTACCCCCAAAATGACTGACGGCCTGCAAACATTACATAGCCAAATTAAAAGCACTGCAACTCAAGTACAGTCGTGGCCAAAAGTTTTGAGAATTACATAAATATGGGAAATTGGAAAAGTTGCAGCTAAAGTTTTTATAATAGCAATTTGCATAAACTCCAGAATGTTATGAAAAGTGATCAGATGAATTGCATAGTCCTTCTTTGCCATGAAAATTAACTTAATCCCAAAAAAACTTTCCACTGCATTTC
>JBBJLR010110165.1:0-22137 GCA_037577145.1 Brachypetersius gabonensis | reverse complement strand
GGTCTGTTTAGACTCTATAGACAGTGCGGTCTGTTTAGACTCTATAGACAGTGCAGTCTGTAAAGATAGTGTGGTCTGTATAGTAACAAGAAAGAACAAGTAGATCAGAATCAAGAGTCAGATGAAGAAAAAACATCCATTTCTAATTATGTTTTGGAATAAGCAAGAGAGGAAACACTGCACAGTTTTAGGAAGGAGTTCCATAGTTTAGGGGCCACAACAGTAAAAAAAAAATCTAAAGTCGAAATTTGGGAACTTTAAGCGGATGAATGTGAAGAACGGGTGGAGTAGTTCACTGAGGAACTGGGGTATGGAAGCATGGAGAGCTTTAAAGGTAAAGTGAAGGTGACAATCTGGTCATACGTGAACACACCACAGCACACAATGTGAACAGCACAAGATTCTTCCTCTGCATTTAACCCATGCACTGAATGAAGCAGGGGCAGCCAGAAACACAGCGCCCGGGGAGGAGTGTGTGGGGATGGTGCCTTGCTCAGGGTACCTCAGCGGTGCCTAGCGGTCTTGGAATCGAACCCAGACTTTCTGAGCGAATGCCTTAACCACTAGGCCACCAGCTGCCCCTAAAGAAGTAGCTTAAATGGGTAGCCAGTGAAAATGTTCAGTTTCTCAGGTTTTATCTTTTATAGATGCAATTATTAAACTGAAGAGCTTTGTCTTAGTTTTTAATAACTGCAGTCAGCATTTCTCCTAAGTTCCAAATAAAAATATTTCATTACAAAAAAAAATCATTTTAAAGGAAATGACAATACATCAGACTTGATGTCACATCATACTTGAATAATTCAAAGAAAACAAATCTCTTGTTCACTCTTAAACAAAATGGTAATAATTACCTTTGACAAACTTCTAGTAGTGTTTCACCATATAACTGGTCTCATTGTGAGAGGAGATATTTACTCATTTTCTTTTACAACTTTTAAAGAAACTTTTAAGGCACCAAGTATTGTTTAATTCAATGTTTTAGCAGCATTAAAGATGCAAGAGCCTTTCGTGCATCCCAGAAGAAATCATAAGGAAAGTCAGAATTGTGGCTAGTTATTAGAGGTAGAAATTG
Source organism: Brachypetersius gabonensis (assembly GCA_037577145.1). NCBI lineage: Eukaryota > Metazoa > Chordata > Actinopteri > Characiformes > Alestidae > Brachypetersius > Brachypetersius gabonensis. The sequence goes on along the minus strand of JBBJLR010110165.1, from coordinate 21,062 downwards.
TACATTAGACCATTTTGGGGCACAAGCTTTATTTAAGGTTATTAATGTAAGATGAGATGAAGCTGATAGAAAACTGATGCACCAAACCTGGTCCATGTTTTGGGTACTATTATGTCATCTTTGTCTCTGAATGTGTTGAAGCAAGTGCTTAAATGAAGAACTAGTCATTTAAGTTTGAGTCCCTGCTTCAAGGGGACTACATGCCCATCTAGTTGCTTCAGTTACAAGCAGTTAAGATGTATTTTAAAATTATGCAACTAGTCAAAAAGAAACTGATTCCAATAACATTTAGAGCTGTAACATTTTAAGCTCTTGAAGATGTGTGGATAATTATTCATCACTTGTTATGCATGCTTCACCACACTGCAGATATTGAACCACAGAAATACAAAAATCTTTAAAATCAGGGATCATTTAAACCCATCCTAGGTGTTTATAAGTAAACTTCTAGGATGTATTTAAAAAACAGGATGTATTGTTTAAATGATTCTGAAAGTTGGACGTTTTTTTCCGTTGGTGAGGGCCTGCAGGGACTTACCTTCACCTGCCAAATCTCTGGGTACTTCATGTGATGCAAGAGTTTGATTGTTCCATCATAAAATAAAATAAAATGTTGGCAAGTATGTACTTTTCACTACAAACAATTCAGTGGCTGGTGGTCTGACCCTGAGATCAGATTACATGAATATGAAAATGACATGTATATGGAAAATTCGTCATTTGGAAGAACTGGAGATTGTATTTTGCAAATTTAAAATACCTTTTCGTTCTCAAATAAGGTTAGGATTTTCACCAGGCTCACTCAGGACTACTAGCCACAGACAGTCTTTGACTGGATGCAGCTAAATGAAATAACCCACCCAGCTGGGCCTGGTACACTTACGGTGAACGTTTATTGTCCTCAGGATCAGAAACCAGTGAAGAGAGAAGGCACTCTGGTGCTCAGCGCATTATTATTTTGCCTTTTTTTAATGGCAATATATTTTTACATGCATTTAGTGGTAAATTATTGAGAAAACATATAATTGACTAATTTCATAACAAAAATATTGATGTAAATTCAGCTACATTTCCTTCTAAAATGTCATTGTATACATTCTTTGTCTTGTTGAGAGAACATATTCTGGGTGCTGCCCTGTGATGCATCTCTGGCAGCTGCAGTCCAGCGCTCCTGCATCAGAACAGTTTCAGTGTGGAGCGTCTTGAGTGTTTCTCTGAGTGTTCTCATGTTTTTTGTTGTGTTCTTCTCAAAGCCCTGAATTTTTATTACTGTAAATGAAATTAATTTATTGCTGTATTTACCTGCTTATACCAAAGAAAATGCCCATGTATGAATTCCAGTACCGTCTATACAAGGGCAATATCAGTATTTACATTTTTGGCACTGCAGGAGTTCAGTGTAAACTGGGTTTACCTTTACATTTTTTTAGAAATAATGTATGAAGCTGAGTTTAAAATGTGGGTAAATAATAGGTTTTGATAAAAATTGATAAAAAAAAAAAGACATTTTAGGCATTTTTATTACCACATCCCAAAAACGTGCTTCTCTCTACTGTGTTTATGACTGCTTGTGAAGTTAGACGTCGAGGAAATGAACTCACATTACTGGTGCTACTTCTGCACTTCCATCACACTTCTAATATTCTTTCGTTGATTTTCTATGTATCCTGACACTTTTTTTTTTTAATTCCCACTAAGTTTTTGTTTAACTTTTTTATTCTCGTAAAGCACACTGAATGACTTTGTGTATAAAAATGGCCGATAGAACTAAACTTGACTAAATAAAGCATCTTCTAAAGGCATAAAACACTTTCCATGTATTTTTTAAGTTACCAATTAATTTAGAATTGAATGCACTTTCTTACTCCAGAACTTTGATAGTATAAACTCTGTTCTCTGGAGGTGGGTGGCACGGTTGAGCTAGCTCTTGTCTTTTAGGGTAGAATCACATGATCATGTTGGAAGTGATGAGAGCACAGACTCCAACCCAGATAAGGTTCACAGATGATCTCAGCTTCTGCTGTGCTCCTTTCATTGGTCTACCCACTGATCCATCCACCGGGCCACCGTCTTCCAAGTCGTGGGCCTGATCAGGAGATTTGGTCATGTCCTTCACCATCTGCTCACCCGGACACATCTCCAGACTCAGTTTTTGGCAAACACCCTCTGCCTTCATTTTTTTTCCTCCTCCAAAAATCAGTGCATTGACTCCCTGCTGGCAGTTCTTGGAGTCAATGGGGGCTAGAAATATTCAGGCTTTCAAACACATGGTCCATCCATTCTTCTGAAACTGAGGTTTTATTTACAAATACTTTAATAATATAAATATTTACCAAACAAAATCTGATCACAAAAATCTTTGCCATTCAATTATTCCCCATCATCACTGTTCTTAAGCCCCTTTTTCTGCTTTTTCAGGGTGGACCACGGCCTTGCAACGTTCCTGAGCAAGTCTTCGGAGGTGCCTAAAGTAAATGTAAATTAGAATAAATGCTTTACATTTATGACCAAAACTGTAAACGAGATGGTTTAGATAATTGGTCCTGGAGATCCACTTAATACCTGAAACAAATGCTCTGGCTCCAGGAACCATTCTGTATCTAAACTATACTGTGATGGTACTGACGTTGTATCAGGTTTTGATGTTCCAGTGTATCTCAGCCTGATAACGGAGTTGCTGAATCAATGCTCTCTACAGTTAATGACCAGTTGCCCCAAAACAGCGTCCATGGAGTCGAACTGGCGGAAGGTTTTCTGCCAGTTTTTCTGTTTGATTATTGTGTCGTTCATTATTTATAGTCTTGTCTGAGTTTTTATTTTTTCTCTGCGTTCTTTACTGTGTAATGAAAACCGAACCCAGAGAACTTGTTAGTGACATCCTGGATCACCTTCATGTTTCTCACAGAGTTAAAGATAAAGTTGTTAGAGTCGTAGAAAACTCCACTGAAGTGTATCTTCAGTCCAAACAGACAGTCGAGCTTGAACTTCATCCACTTCCCTGTTGGTGTCCAGCAAGTCGGGTTCAGCTCAGGATTCGGTGGATTTATACATAATAGAAAAATGTTTGTTCAAGATTCTTTTGCCAACAGCAAAAGAAGTCTTTAATTGGCTGGATCAGAATGTTAGATGACAGCGGTGGTGGAAGAAGTTTAGATTTCAGAAGGGGTGAAAGGGGTTTTAGAAGTTTCAAGGTCTTAATAGTACATTCAAGACCAACTTTGTTTCATCCAAACTTCCAGGGAAGATTCATAACTGGAGGCTGTTTACAGCGCAATGAAGTTTTATGCAACCAGCTAAAAAAACTGCTTCCAATAACAATTCGAGCTGTAATATTTAAAGCCCTTGAATATGGGGATGTTTCTGTGCATAATTATTCATTGCTTATTATGCTTGCTTCATCACAGCAGATATTTAATATACGGCCAAAAAGTTGGCGTTTCTTCTGAAATCGGGGGCGTTAATGGGGGAAAGTCTGTCCCCCATTGGCTGCAGAGGACTATAATCTTCTATTTATTTTATAAACAGCAAATTTTTAATTTTGGTTAAACTGGAAAGTTACTGGAAACTTTCCAGAAAGAACTATAAATGAAAATCTGTGAAATAAATCCAGTTTCCTTTCTAAGATGAGAGAATTTGTAACAGTGCAGGTCTGACTCCTAATAACTGGTTTTTGGTGATGCAGAGTCAAATTCATGACTTTAAATGCACTCGTTCACTGTTTTAGTACTTAATAGCTCCTTTAATATCTAACACTCATCTGCCGAATTATTTTATAATATACTGTTGGTCAGTAGTGATTAATAATAGACATTTTATGACGAATAAAGGAACTTAAATGGTGAAATGAAGCGGTAAATTATTACGAAAAATATAACTGACTAATTTTGTAACATAAATATTGATGACATAAACCTGAATTTCTATGTAAACTTCATAGTTGTGATCACTAATGAGAAGTTAACAGATTTTGGCCTTGTAAAGTTAGGACATTCTGGAATCTTCAGCACCACTTAATAAAGGGTTTAGTTGGGTGTGAGTATATATTTGAGCCTGTACTTATAATGTTGTGTTGATTAAATTGTGTTGATCAGAGAAAATCCTAAATAAATGCTTGTGCACCCAGTCATTGAAGTTGTGCGTTGAATAATTTTTCTGGCCTGGAAAAAGAAATGAATATAACATTCATTCCCATGATGAGTGCATGTAACTTCTGACCACAACTGTGCATGTAGGTATATATTAGGGCATTAATAACTTCTATAAAAATACAATTTCAGATCTACTATATCTGTCAATAAAGTCAAAGTCGAGGAACACAGGCATACAACAATGAGCAACTTTTATTAAAGTTCCCTGTGACATTAGCTTTCGCCATGTACTGCAGCCAAAGGTCTCACATTTTTAAAGATGAATTTAACAAGCAGATCTGTGATCTACATTTACATTTACATTTACGGCATTTATCAGACGCTTTTATCCAAAGCGACTTCCATTCTCTAACTACAGGGGACAGTCTCCCTGGAGCAACTTAGGGTTAAGGGTCTTGCTCAGGGACCCAGTGGCAGTGCTGAAGGTAGGATTCGAACCCATGACCTCTTGGTCCGGAGTCAAGTATCCTACCCACTGAGCTACTGCCAAAATCTACTGATTTTTCTCATCAGCCAATTTTCTGTAAAGCTACTCAGTCCCTGCGGTGCTAGCATTAGCCATGTTAGCAAGCAGATGCCGTTTCAGATGCCGTGCAGAATGCTGGTTCTATTACTGTACTTTAACACCGACTTGCAGGTTGTGCAGGTCTCCGTGCTGTTTGTGTGTCTAGAGTGAAAGCTCTCCACACATGTGATGTGTGTCTCTGCTGCGTGTCTCTCGTCTTGTGTTTAGAATGCCCTCAAGCCAACGTTACCGCCCTTTTTATGAAGCAACTATAATAATTGGTTAAACCAAGGAACGCATGTCTGCGTAAGCCAATCAGAGACAGAGATTGCATTGTGTACGGAAGCGCACACACAGAGAGGAATAAAACATGAGTAGTCGACTTCTCTCAGACGTCGTCGACTTGTGCCTGTGATGTCGATGCATCGACAAATCGGCTTTTCTATTGTATGTATATATATATTTTACAGAAATATATTCTGTATTCCCAGGACTCCATCAACGAGTTGACATGAGCCAAGTAACGTCAGAGTGTGTGTGTGTGTGTGTATGAAGCAGATGGCTTACTGGCTGCACTCTGCCCTGCTCCAACAACTTCTGAGGGAGTGTGTGGAGAACGAGCAGATGGCCAAAGGTGTGTTTAATATTCACTCAGCGGATCGCGGCGGCAGCGGCAGTGAAAGGCCAAGTCATCGCTTCTGAAGGATGTTCCTGCAGAGTGACGGGGTTCTACACACCCGTGGCCTCGGGGAGATGATTGGCTGCTACAAAGGAACCTGCCTGACGATTCCATATCGCTCACCATTTCAGATATCTGGAATAAAAAGTGTGTGTGGAGGGGATCAGAATGTTTTATTCTCTAGTCAGGCCTGGAGCCTGGAGCCGTCTGGGCTCTCTCTGTAACAGCACCCCCAGCTGTAGGACAGGTGAACTGCTGAACCACACTGTTGCTATGCCACTCTGAGGGTTAAAGGATATTTAAAGCACAGCTTCCGTACCTTGCTGATCCAAAAAAGCAGCACCAGTACACAGGAGGAGGGACCTGCAGCCTGTAGGTGTGTGCTGATATTACAAACTAATATCACAAAACTCCCCATATTGTGTTAAGACCAAAAAAAAAAAAACAACACTCAGATATTGCATGTGTTCTGACTGTCATTTCTAATGGCACTAATGTTTTAGTGGTTGAACATTCAGGGGTTTTCTGTCTTACTATATGGCTCTTTGAATAAAAGCACAGCAGACACATTTCATATTAAAGGAACGGTACAGCTAAAAAAATCTAATATAACGTTAATCCATTGACCCCATCAATCAGTTGAGACGCGGTTAAAGTCCAAATTGTTCTCCTTTAGTTTAGAACCAGAGCCACAAAGCTAAACTTACTAGCATTAGAAGTCAGTAGTCCCCCAAATATTCTCCAAAATTTCTCAACCCATCTCACTAAGTTCTTCATTAAGGTAGATCAGACTTGTGGATGTGGTTTAGAACACAGTATGACTTACTGTAAGCTTTAAAAATAAACTGAACTTCTTTATTAAGGTAGATCAGACTTGTGGATGTGGATGACAACCCTAAATAAACATTATCCAATCTGAGCATTGTCTCCAGGCCTGATGATGTCCGAAATGTCTTTAGTGAAGAAGTTCAGTTTAATAGCACATAGTAAGTCATACTGTGTCCTAAACCACGACCACAAGCCCGGTCACCTTAATGAAGAACCAAATGCTGTTTGAGCTGGTCGAGAGAAGAAAGTGCACCAAAATTAGCAGAAAATGCATTTTTTAATGCGGCCCTTATAAATATTTTATCAGTACTCAGACTTTCTACAGTCACTATTACAGTTTTCCTCCAAATAAAAATCTGAGGAAATATTTAATATGCTCTAATCTCCTTTAAAGTGCTCAGTAACAGCAAAAAATACAAAGAAAAAAGCATTTTTGAAGTTTAGGTGTCCCCAAAAGTCTCATCATGCGCCACAGCTCTTCTGTCCAGAAAAATGTGGTGTTTTAACATGGTTATAATTGATTAAAGGCTTCATATCATGGGAAATTAAATATAAGAGCTTGATTTACTACATGTAAAATTTCGCTTGACCACAAATGCCTCATATGGAGACTCCAGCCAATTTTCAGTTTGTTGTTTCTGTGATGTCATTAATACTCATTTGCATTTACAATTACTCACCAAATCATTCTCTAGATTTGAACCTGCACTGCTTCTTAACATGGTCCAATCTGACCTAAATAATTTACACATATCACCTTTAAAGTGACCGTAACGGCACAAGCCTGTTTAATTCTACATCTATTGGTTGAAAAATATTCATGTTGAAATTAATTAAGGCCATTTTTGGAGATGAAGAAAACAAATAACCCTTTAAAAGTGAACCTTCCAAAGGGTTGTGGAAAGTGGAAGAAAAATGATGGAGACTCATTCGTTCCTGTGATAAGGAGACTGACTTGTTCCCATTTACAGTTTGTTTCCGTGATGTCACGACAACCAACACAATTATGCACCAAATCCTTTGAAGCATTTCAACCCGCCCTGCTTTTTTAATGAGGTCCGGTACGAGGAGACCAATCAGAGCTGAATCATTTATCACTCTTAAAGCAACAGTAACCTCACAAGGCTGTTACATTCTAAATATAGAGGTTGGAAAATATTCATGTAGAAGTGATTTAAAGCTATTTTTGCAGATTAATAACATAAATAACCCTTTCTAGGTGGTCTTCAGGGGAAAGAATGACAGAAGAATGGAGGGTATGGGCCCTTTAAAGTCACAAAGCGGAGGTAATATTGCTGTAATGGCCCTCCGCGGACCACTAATGCTGAGCGCTGAGCGGCGGAATGGCCTGCTGTTCCCACTGCACGACAAAACCAAGGGTCAACTAAAAAGCTTAAGTTTGAGAATCTCAAAACAAACCTGAAGAGTCACAGAGAGGTGTTTCAATCTCAGACAGACCTGGGGATTTATCAGAACTGCATTTGTTCGAGAAAATGCGAAGTGTGCTTGCTGGGTTGCTATAAAAAACAAAAACATCTGATCACAGGAGCAACTCCCTGGCTCAAGAGTTCCTCAGTGGTGCTATTGGCAGTCCTGGGATTCAAACCCAAAACTTATCAGTTAAATATAAAAAGTATTTAACTGATTGTTAAATTGTGAAGTGTGAAATTCTCTCTCTGTATTTAACCTATTCACCAAGTGGGCAGTCAGGAACACAGTGCCCGGGAAGCAGTGTGTGGGGACGATACCTTAACTCAAGGGTAGCTCAGTGGTGCCACTGACAGTCCTGGGATTCAAACCCATGCAAATAATTTATTATACCTTGGAAATGTTAAACTACACAAACTCTTACATCATTTTACAACTGCTACAATTGAAACAGTGATGTTAAGAGCAGAGTGTGTGCATGTGTGTCTCGGTTTCATCCATCAGAACCTGAATCAGGAGTAAACCTTTTCTGGTTTTACCCCTTTAACCACAGAGGAGGGCGTTAACTCGCCATCTCTTACCAAGCCATTAATGTGTCAGTTATAAAAGTCTGGACTGATTTTTTGCTCCACATTTTGTCGCTTTACGGCCACCATAGCCATGACATCACAGCCTCTCCCCGCTACTCGCCCCTGTGCTCGCTCGCCCCATACATTACAAAGGTGACTTGACCACAAAAATATCATTTTTAAATGATTAATACTCTTGATCAACTCATGTAAATCTGAATACACACACTACAGTGGATACGAATTGACATTTTGATGTTGGAACCATGCCAATATTTCAAAAACTGGAGGAGGAGAAGAGGCGCCAACTTAGAGATAAAAAAGAACAATAATTCTGCAATCACACTAATTATAATCAATAATTAACTGGCGGACGAGTTGGACAGTCCACTCTCCCATGACTCCAACTTCAAAAGCTGATGGGGAAAAAAAAGACAATGGAGGGCTTTTGAATTAATAATCTAATATGCAGGCTTGGCATTTCCCGTCTTAAATCCACAGATTTCTCCAGAGAGAAAAACACCTGGGGCCGGCTTTATTAGCTCAGAATACATTTATTAAACAATGACATCACTCAGACTTTCTTTTTCCCTTCTCATTTACTACCAGAACCAGTGCGAGGAGCCCTTTGTAACAGAGGTATGGTGGGAACATTACGTGAGGTTGCCAGGTAATTCTGTTTTAAGTGGGAAACGTGGCGGACATGCTGGGCTGATCGGAGATCAGGCACGGGGGCGTCTACTCCCACGTCACTAGGCCTCCGCAGTCGTGGGCAGGACTCGGACATACAGGGTCTTGGAGTTCAGTTCCTTCGGAGAGCGTTCGGTGAGTTCTGAAACAAACCGAGAAAATCTGACATCAAACATTGTCCATTCTGTCATCCGTGAAAACACCACACAGCACACAGTGAGTACAGTGTGAAATTCTTTCTCTGCATTTAACTCAGCAGGCAGCCAGGAACACAGAGCCCTGGGGAGCAGTGTGTGTGGGAATGGTACCTCAGTGGTGCCACTGGCAGTCCTGGGATTCGAAACCACAGCATTCCAATCGCAGGGCCAACTCCCAAACCATCAGCTCCGCCAGTTAAAACCTGATTTTACATGCATCTCCCACAGTGTGCAAAAGTTTAGGCATAACAGTCAATATTCTTCGGTGATTTTTGAAAAAAGGCCCAATTTTGTCATTTTTAATATTTAATTGTAAAAGATGGACCATGAAAAAAAAGTTATGGCACGCTTATTTTCTGATGAGTGAACTAAAATTGACCAAAAAAATTCCATACATAAGCCCATTCTCTGTGGACGTCATTTGACCAGTTAAAAATTTCACACAGGACTGTGCGTAGGCAATAGAAAAAGTCTTCCTTTCCCATGTATTGACAAAAGCAGACCAAATACTGATAAGGATTCTCAATAAGTGCGGCTTAATGATCGGTAAGAACCCATTTTGTGAGTGTATGTACTGAAATGAGAGTTCTGGACGTTCATTCATTATAGGAAATAGGGATGGTACAGTTAGGACTGTCCCGATACTGATACTGTGTCAATAGATACAGATCAATACTCGATCCCACATGATTTGGTGCATAAAATAAAGACGCCACATGAAAAGCTGTGACTCCGCGGGTATTTTGAATCGTTCTATGTCCTCGTTGGTATGGAGCTGGAGATTCAACCTTCACATTTTAGGTTGTTTTAAAAAGAACAGCAGGACTCAGAAAATGCTGATTAACTTCTTTTTACTGCCTCGAATAATGATGTCCAGGGAATAAAATCACCCTCAAATGCACAGTTAAACAAAAAAAAAAAACCCACCAGAACGTAAAAAGAAAATCCGAACGCATTCCTGCCAAGCATAAAATCAACAACCTCCAGACCCCTGTTAGACTTGCCTGAGTAATTAGGAAGCATCTTAATGCACATCACACACACAAGCACCCAGGGGACCTGCTGCAGTTCAGGAGATTATGGAGAAAATCCCTTTCAATATTTGTGAACGAGAAGCTATCAGGAACACACAGCCTGTCCGGCCCTCACGCGTCCAGAAACGCGTCAATACGAGCATCAGCCGACCCCAACAAGGTCATTATTAACTAACATTTGGGTCCACATTTACGGAGCCTTACCAAAACATCTTATGTTAATTATATATTTGATCATACTCTGCTGTCGGGATGGCCATGATTAAGACCGATACTGATAGTGTGCTGATATTGCTTATACTGATACTTATCGCTAAACTTATTGATCTACTGTCCGGAGTTTGGTGCAAAACATAAAGACGTTACATGAAAAGGATCTAAGTCCTGAGTTTGTGTGTCTATAATGAGGGAGGAGCGTCGCTACAAATGTTCTGATCAACAGAGCGGCGCTCCGTCCCTCCACTGATCCAATCCAGGATCCACCGTTTGGAAACGCAGCTGTGTGAGAAAGTATTAACACCCACAACAGGAGACTCAGCAGCAGCCAGTCAGGAACCGGGACCAGTTTGGGACCAGTTTAGGACCAGTTCTCCATACACATCCTCACTGTGCTGTGGAAAGAGGTAACTTGCATACTTTCTCCATAAAATAAAAAAAAAGTGCTTAAATTGATATTTTAGCCAAAAATAAAGAAAATGGGAAAAGGGGAAAGGGATAAACAACCTTAAGACCCCCATTAGACTTACCTGAGTAATTAGGAAACATCTTAATGCCCATCACACAATTTTATCACAATTTTATTTGCATATTGGTGTTTGTTGGTGTTATTTTGGGGAATATTCGAGTGGTAGATGCTGAAAATAGACGTAGAGACTTATAAAGTAGATGCTGTGTGTAAATTGTGTGTGTTTGTGTTGTGTAAATAGTGTAACCTCACATCGTCACCCCCTAGTTTCCTAGTAACCCTACCTTTTTTCTGTCTTGGCACCAGAGTTTGGTCCTTGTTACACTTCCAGTGAGTGGAAAAATGTGCAAACTATCTTTTGCCAAAAATATTCCATGCAGGTTGCCACACTGGCGTCAATGTCTGAATCTCAACAGCATCGCTGAAGTGAGAAGAGTGAGATCTGAACTGACTGAACAAGTAAAATTTTCATTTTCCCTATCTGTTCACTCAGTCTGGACTACCTAAGCTAAGACCAGTGGGAATGATGAGAAGCCAAAACGCTGTTGATCAAAAACGCAGTGTAAAAGGCACGCAGGGATCCTTCTGGTTCCTGCTGTCTACCTCATTTAACCCGGCCCCGAAGCAAATGATTCTTCCAAGTGGTTCATGCATGCCGTTGATTTACTGCATGGTTCCTGTCGATGCACCAGATAAGAAACTGAGCCTTAGTTACAGTACAGTAGATTAGTTTACATTTGCTCTATGACGTCGCGTTAGATTAGCGAGCCCTGCTCGTCATGCCATGTCGCCAGAGTGGAGTGTCGAGTCACCGGTGATTGAAACCGAGCCCACTGGTGCTCGGGTTACTTCCTAGAGAGGGAGTCTGAGAGACAGACAGGTAGTCCAACTCCTTTTTTAGATATAATTGCCACCTTCCCTACTCCTTTCAAGCAGTAGGCAATCGTAAGATATCAATAATCCACCGTGATCAAAACATTCCGACGGCCAACAGCATCTAACAGCTGCCTGAGAAGAAACGGCTTGTTGAAAGAGCCGGATGCACCTTATCTGAGGCCCCTGAGGCTCACTTTAGCCTCATAAAAGTGTGAATACCTCTTTATAAAACAGAGAAGTGTTGACGTGGCTCAGGCGCCTGTAATCTACTCAGATGCAGTTTCCAAAAAAGCAGAGATAGAACCCAAATCCATTCGGAGGCGCTAATGAAATTCCTTCAAGTCGTGGTCATTACTATTCAGTCACTGTTCGCAATCAAAGTGGCTCGAATAAACACCCTGGGCCTTTAGTTATCAGCGGCATGCAATCCATTGCATATTTCATTGTGTCTTTTGTATTTAAAGCAAGAATCAACTTACAGACCCTAAACTCCCTAACTTCTCCATACTGGTACGGACACAGACCCCTGCAAGAAATGGGTACAGGTATAAGCCCCAGTGCAGCATTCTCTTTAAATTAGACCAGAGGTATTGCGGTGGGTAACAGAGCTACACGGGCACCTGCAGAGCAACAGGAGCAGAGAGAGGGTGAAAGGGGAGAGCACACTTAAAGGGATTAGTCACTGCTCCAGTCAAACTGATCTTAGTTCAGGGGCCTCGGCTTAACCTCCGTCCAAATATCAGGAGTCAGGGTTCAGGCGGAAAATGTTAACACCACAGGAAGCGACCTGACGGGTGTTTGTGCGGAAAAAAAAAAAAAAGATACCTTTTTTTTTAACTTTTTTGAAACCTTGAAACCTAACTTCGTGATAGAAACATAGGAGTGGAGATTGTAGGCTCCACTCACAAACGTTCTCGAACTAAAATAAACGTTTAGTTTACCTTTGGAACCCTGAGAGTATTTTTCTCATTTCTGCATTACATGTTATACAAGAACAACGTGTACAAGTGTCTCACATCCTTTCTTCAGCACAGCCAATATAACAAAACGATTATTTTTATAATATAACCTGAAAATCTGTAAGAAATGTTCCCTTAATAGGTATCTACAAACATACCTATTAAACATTTTGGAAAGCTTCAGCTTATACATATTCATGTTGCGATGAGATACTGAACTAAAAAACAAACAAACATAGAACTATGGACAAATTACAGTTTCTATGAGCAAACTTACTTTCAAATTACACAGGTTTTAAAAATCAATGACATTTTTAAAGCTCCAGAGCTTTATATATTTTTTTATTTATAAATCTCGAATTCTACACAATGTAAAATCCTAAAACGTCTGAAGCTCCAATGTTGACCCAGAGACATGAAGCCTCTGAATTAGGATGCACTTTTGTATAAGACCATGTTTTAGCAGCACTGTGCTTTTGTTGCACTGGCACTTCGTTTGAGAACTGAGGGTTTCTATGTATTGTTCTTAATGCTGTCAATCTGTCAAGTTACATAAACACACATACACACATACAGGGGGGTCCTCGGGTTACCACGGTCTCCATATACGACGTTCACTGCCATAAAAACGTTTACAAATTGAGCTGTTTCGGTTTACACCGTCAGCGTCGTACTTCCGGACTATGTGGGCAAACTCGTTTGGTTGCACGCGGCAGAAGAATACGCAATAACGCAGAGTATGAGTGAGGGAGGTAGCGCCCCCAGTACAGTACAGTGTACAGTATATTTATGTCCTTTTCCTTTTTCTGTGGCTTAGTTGTGTTTTTATGTTCTAGATTGTGATTTTACAGCTGTTAGGATAAGAGACTTAGGCTAGGTGTGTTTTGACTTAATAAAATCACCTTGAGTTCCAAGCCTCTGTTGCGCCCTCTAGTTGTGTAATGGAAGTCGGACGGAATGTGGATTTCCTAAATGCTTTCCTTCAGGTCCTTTAGAGCGGACTCCACCTACCCTCTGTAAGATCCTCATCCACGTAGAGCTTGAGCCTCCTGCCCCTGAGGCCGAACAGTCTGGCCGCCTCGTCAAAGAGTCTGGCGTACTGAAGTCCATTCTGACCCACAGGATTAGCGAGCAGCAGCGTTCCCACATCCCCACTCTGGCATTCTGCAAGCGGAGGGAATATCAGTGTTAATTAACGCTGACGTCCGGCAGAACACCACTCCTGTTTATCTCCTTGGATGGAGAGTGGACGTGTGTTGGGCCTTTTCAATTCCAGAACTGTGATGATACAGGCCTTGATTATATTGAACGGCACCACAATCACAGTAAGTGGCAGAATAATTCCAATACTGATACAATACTGGTCCATATTGAAGATCATCACTACAGGCAGAAAAGGCCTCAGAATTTGGGCTCAGTCAACTACATTTCAGTATGTCCACAAAAAAGCATCACTTAGTGTAATATCTCTTGTTTAAAACAATGACCTTATTGACCTGTAGCGCCTTAAGTCATTTATTGCTGCGTTCGGTTTTGAAAATTTAATCCACACTTGGTTGCAGTCCCAGAAGAAACACTGGATTAGAGAGGTCTTGTGTCATATCCCTTTGGAAAAAAAATGGACATACTGTCCAACAGGTGGATCTGTTGGGAAGTTCTATACTTGGCAACCCTTCATATCTTCTGTTGAAAGTATGGCAGCTTCCAAAATCACCACTTAACTATTATGGCTGTGGAATATAGGTGTGTAACCTGATATTTTATTTCAGGTACCCCTTCATTTCATTTTGTTTATCTATCTGTCTATCTATCTTCTTTGATTTATCTTGTTTTTGCACTAGTTAAATGACTTAAATAATGACATCAAAAAGACTTCAAGGGAAAATGAAGATCTACCTGCAGGACTGGCGTTTGTGAGTTGCAAGTTGACGTAAGGACAGATAAGAGAATCTGAACTCCCTGCTTCTTTGGGACTGGAACCTGAGGTTACGGACAGGGTCTTCCCACTCAGAGCCAGGAGATCACTGTTGGCCTTCAACTCTGTAAGGAAACACAACATTCTGGTTAATTTACATCACACTGACTCTTCAAGGGGACGTCCCATCTCCCCAGGCACACAATTATTGCACTTTACCTTCTGTTTTGGTCCACACTTACGCCCTGCTATCGGATAAGCCTATAATAAGTCACCACTCACTCAGTGTGCTTCTATTCTGCTTACTGCTTCCTGTGTAATAAAATTTCTTTAACTACTTCACCCAGAAACCTCTTCTTCAGCAGATATACCTTTTGTTCTTGCAAGAAGGAGCAGTGGAGGGCCGAAGCCTCAGATGCTTAAGGATTCAGAATCCTTCTCAGCCCTTTTATAGGACTTTGACATCTTACACAATATCATTGTATTAAAAAAAAGGAAAGAACATAGATGTCTGGTTTATCAGGGCTATTCCTCAAAGGGGTTCTTCTCAAACAGACCATCCAGTTGTGGCCCATCGTCTACCTTGGTAACTTTCACTTCTGCATTTTGACACGATTAGAATATGACCTGATTAGCCTTCTACATAAACACACAAATACACCATGTGCTATTCATTTTGAATCATGTTACATATACTTATAGTGAAACACTGGTCACTATACTTTTGCATTACATTACGGTTAAACTCCTGTTTTGTCTATTCATTGTAGTGTTTCAGATTTACGACCCAACAGGATTTACAGCACTACTGTTATATTGCATTTCTGTTGTCTTTGTTGTACCCTCCAGTTTGTTCAGCAAAATACTGTGCGAAAATTTGCATCCTGTTCACACGATACTGTAACACTGCTGTATTGTCTATTATATTGTTTCTATCATTATGTTGGAACTGCCTTCTGTGCAATATCATACTTACATTTAAACTAGTCATTCTGGAAATTTTGCATCCAGTTCACACTGTACCGTTAAACTACCGTTTTGTCTAATTACTGTATTGTCTCACATTTAGATCCCATTTACATCATACTGCTGCACTGCTATATTAATAATAAATAATAAATAAATACAATAAATAAATAATACATTTTATTGATAGGCGCCTTTCTGGCACACAAGGACACCCTACGATAAAGCAACCGTGCAACAAACAGTAAAAACAATATTTACAGACAAGATTAAAAAAAAAAGAATATTACATTTACACCATATATTGTCTACTTATTGCATTTCTCTGTCGTAACCTGCACTTCGCTGAATGCTATATGTTGCACTGTAGCCCATGTGGAAACATCTCATCTCACTCTGTATGTGTTCACAGCTTAATACAGTCCGAGAACCAACTCTTATGCTTGGATCAAATTTGGCTCCTTTGGTCCAACTATACAACAGAAAATGACACAGGCAATTTCTTTTATCTTGCCAAATAAAGGTAGTAAAACAGCAAACCACCACTGCCAGTGGGTGGATCCACCCCACGGGACTGTTGGAGGCCTCTATTATACTTCTGGGTTTGTGCTACTATGGCCGTGAAACCAGTTGTCCATTCCATCACCTGGGCTACTTTTGTACCAGGGTAGCCTATAACCAAATATGGTAAAGGTCCTGCTGTCTTTGTAGGCAACCCAGGTGTTCAGTTCTGTTTCCCTGGACATGTCTATTTAAAGAAATACCCTTCAGGCAAAGGACAGACAGAGATAGAACATTATACCATATTCTGGCGTGTCCACAGTCACGTCATGCATTACATACGATATCTGTGATCCACTATAGACAGTTTGGACACCTTCTCATTCAACGATTTTCTTTGTTTTTATTATTGTCTACATTGTAGATTTATATTGAAAACATCACTTGCTCTGATGACAGCTTTGCACACTCTACATTTTTTCATTCAGATTCATGAGGAATCGACCCATAATGGTGTTTAATTAAGTTCTTCGTCAAGAGTTCATTAGTGGAGTTTCTCTTCTTAATGTGTTTGGGATCATCGGTTGTGAGTCGGGTTGGTCCACAGTTAGTGATCCTGTTCCACTATGGTTCTACTGCACATTATGGCAAAAACCATTTAACTAAGTAAAAAAAACAACAGTCCATCATTTCCTTATTACAGAACAGATTCTGGTTTGTTTTTTTATTTACTGCATAATTCCATCTTTTTTTTTGTTTTCATTATTAATCTACAACGTAGAAAATAATAAAAATAAAGAAAAAGGTATGACCAAACTTTTGACTTGTAGTGTATAAAATCCACTATATGGGCCGAGGCTTCGTTCACACCTGGTGGTTGGCTCTGAACCAAACTGCAAAGTCTTAAGGTCTGGACCAAACAAGGTGGGTATGAAAACACCCCCATGCTCTCGACCATGTCCTGGTGAGATGATTATCCCATGTTTACACACACAGGGCCGTAAATCAGCGGCAGCACAGTGTGTAACGCAGCGCCGCAGTGTGCCTCGTCTTTTAGTCATAATTAATGGCCGCGTTAATGGGCATTCATCAAGCTCATCAGCGCGGTCCCTCTCAACACTGCTCCTAATCTTTCTAAGCTTCTCATTAAGAGCTCCTCTGTGCTTCTGTCGCCATCGCTTCACATCTGTTGTGCTGGCAGTCCTGACTATGATCCCTCGTTTCAATCAGTTCTTTCTCTTTCATTTTATGGGCCAAACAACATCAGGACGGGACAACAAAGCACCACTCCATCATGAAAGCAGCACCGTGATTAATCACCCGCACTGTCGTCAGCAAAAACTGCAGAACATGCTGAACTTGTCGAATGTTTACTCGTCGTTCAGGTCATGAGGAGCAAAGTTTCTGTAAGTCACCTTTCATTCATCGTAAGATATCTCAGAGAACATCTACTGTAGAGGTGGGAGAAAACATTGGCCTCACAATACTTTTTGGCACAATACCAAGTATCGATACTTTTTGATGTCGTCTACTTGGATAACCTTGGTCCTGAAGTTCACAAGGTGGCACCAGAACTTCTTGTTCTCTTGCATCAAAGAACTGAAATAGTTTTGGATCGTGGAATAAATATCATGATTGATGACTCCCCATATGCTCCTCCCCCATTCAAGGGCAACTGCTGTTTAACCTCAGGCACTCGTTTAACCCCGCAGAGCTAAGATGGACGGTCGTAAATTTGTACAACTTTAGTATGAAACAATGAAAACATACTTTAAATACTTCAAATCACAGCTATTAGATGTAAATATTGTCGTTTTGAGACAAAAGGTTGAGAACAAATGCTGTTTAAAGACCTTCTTGGACGTAGATAAGTTGTTCATATGATAAACAACCGAGGGGCTAAAGGCAGCAGTAGAGTTGGCCAGGTTTACATTAAACAGAATAGAGAGGTCAACGACTGCAGGGACCGCTGAAGTTCTTCTGCACCATAGAAAGAGACTTAAGGAAAGTGGTGCAGTGACATATTGAAGCTTCTGTGTGTCCTGACACCTTCCCTTATCTCCTCTCACACACACACACACACACACACACACACACACACAGACAGAGTTGGCTGTAACTGTGAATCTAAGGAGTTACTCCTCTCTAATCTCCCCTCATGTAGTGGAGTGTAGCTTCTGTAGCATTAGCTCTGGAGCTACAAGGTTAATGTAGCTAAGAAGCAATGGAATCCCATGTACACCAATTAGCATGGTGCTAAGTAATGCCTTTTTGCCTTTTTGAGTCCTGAATGCCAAACTGCCCCCTTCAACACACACACACACACACACACACACACACACCTACACACACACACAAGTTACTCCAAACACCATCACCGTGACAACCTTGGGAAAATCCTGATGATCTTTATATTTCAGAGAGAGAAAAGAGAAAGATGGAGAGAGACCAGGAAAAGTAGGAGCGGGAGAAAGAGAGTGACAGAAAAAGAAAAAAGGTAGAAAAAGATAGAGAAAGAGAAAAGAGAGACAAGAAAAAAAGAAAGAAAGACAGCAAGACAAAAAGGAAAAAGAAAGACAGTGCGAGAGAGAGACAGGGAGAGAGAGAGAGAGAGTGTGGGAAAAATCAATAAGACTCCCACTCCAAGTCTGTCTCTCTCACACACACACAGTGCAGAAGTGAAGTAGGCACCTCAATGAAAACTGTCCTCGAGTTCACTGCATTGAGAGCAAGAGAGAGAGAGAGAAGAAAAGAGGGAAAGAAGAGGGATATCAAAAAATAAAAGGAAAAAGAAAAGAAAAAGAGATCCATTAAACCTTCACCCCTCTGCACTTACATCTTTTATGCCTCATGCATGATTTTAATGCGCTCTCAACCCCAGCCAGTCAACAACATTTTGTTAGTGAGCCATTCTGACTAATTCTCAGCTCGTTTATCCACACCGAGGGTTTACTAGGGTGATGCCCTTGTTCACAGTTTACTTCAGAACCTGGACATTCTCTCAACTTTAATTACAGTTTCTGAGTTATGACTGCAGGGCCGATATTAAAAAGTTCACCGCAGCACCCTGAAACAAAGGCAGCACTGCAGCTCTAGTTAAATACAGAAACTCTTCAATTTTCTAAGCTAAAAGAAAACACAAAACCAATCACATTCTTATCGGTTTGTTTTTCAGCCACTTCTAATGGAGACTGTAACACCGCTGCCTGTTCTTCCACGTCATAATAACGGACTCCTATACATTTAAATTTTGAGGCTGACCTTGCACAAACTTAAAAGATACACACCAAACTCCCGAAGAGACACTTCAAACACCAAAGGATACTTAAAAATAACACGTAAAAACATGCATCAGAACACAAAAGATTACATAAAATCAATACATTTGCATATACACTTTAAATACATCAAAGATATACACCAAGCACCCAAATAAATATATCAAACACCCAAAGATACACATCAAGCACTCTACAGAGGCACCAAACTCCCAAAGTTAAAAATCAAACTATCTAAGGATATACACCAAACTTCCACAGATACACATCAAGCACTCTAAAGATGCACCAAACTCTCAAAGGTACACGCACACCCTAAGGATATTCATCAAACACCGAAAGCTACACATCAAACAATCTAATGATACACATTACACATCGTAAAGGGATACATCAAACACCCAAAGATACAAATACATTTTTCTAAAGATATACAGTCGAATTTGTGCTGTGGTAAAAAAAAAAAAAAAAGCCTATTTTTGTAGTCTAAACCCTCAATATGCCCCCAAATATACTCCCAAAACACGTTAATTTCATTTTAAACTCATTACTCATTCCATTACTCAGTGAAACACTTGAGCTACATGCAGGACACTGCTATAATGCGGGAATGCTGGACTGCCTCTGCCAGAGATTTTCAGGGCAGTCACATGGCAGCTGCCAATATACAGGTGCTTCGTATTCTCTCGATAGTACTAAAACATTTATACAGAATTTACATTAATAATTATGTTACACAATGAGTAAATAATATATATTTTTTAATAATTGCATGAAAATGTATATATTGGATAATTGCAGGTTATGTGAATTTGCGGGGGTTTCCGCAAACAATTATTAGTTAGGTTCTAAGAAAATCAGTGAACATCTGAGGCCATGATCTCAGCTTTGTGGGGATCAAATGTACATAAAACTACAAAAGGAGTACATCAAACTCAAATGGTGATCAAACAACCTAAAGACCCACATAAAACACTCAATAGCCTTACTTTAAACACATCAAACTCATCAAACACCATAAAGACATGCATCAAACATTAAAGGTACACATGAAACACCTGAAACAATAACATCAACACCACAAACAGCCTAAACGTTCACATTAAACATTCTAAAGACACATAGCAAACATATCGAACACCGTATGTACCGATAGAATAGCCTAACTATAGATATCAAACACTCCAAAACGCACATCAAATACACCAAGATACACCAAAATCATCAAACACCCCAAGGTACACCAAATACACACACACACAATACACGCCAAATTACACACATAAAAAAAACATCAAATGACATACACATATCAAATACACCAAAAAAACATCAAACACCCCAGGATACACTAAAAACCCCCAAAAAAACCACCCCAAAACAGACATAAAATGCACCAAAAAACATTAAACACCCCAAGATACACCAAATAAACCAAAAATCACACATCAAAATACACCCCAAATCATAAACCAAATACACAAAAAACATCAAACACACCAAGATACACAAAATGCACCAAAAATAAAAACATCCCAAAACATACTTCAAACATATCAAAACATCCCAAAACTGAAGACACAAAGCACATACATCAACTGATCACACTATCACCAATGGGTCATTAGTCAAACACAGCTGTGTGTGTGTCTGGGCTTTAAAGAAGCAGCTTGTGATCAATGAGTTGTTCAGTTCAGAAAATTTGTGTGTACCCACACCATGTGCCACAGTTAACACACACACACACACACACACACACACACACACACACACACACACACACACACACACACACACACACACA
>JBBJLR010110138.1:0-22152 GCA_037577145.1 Brachypetersius gabonensis | reverse complement strand
ACACACACACACACACACACAGACACACACACACACACACACACAGACACACACACACACACACACACACACACACAGACACACACACACACTGCCAAAACAGGCGGCTCCTCTGGCCTTTCGGCCGGTTAATTAATAATTCCCTTGGCACCATCATTAATTAGAAATTAGTGAAGCAATCAGCACAGGCTTTCGAAGGCATTCCATCTTCCAATAAAAATGTAGTACAGGTAACAGGCGCACAGTGGGCAGATTGATTCTGGAGAGGTGTGTCCCGTGCCAACATAGTAAATACTGCCAAAGATCGGTGTGTTTATGTTTCATTAACACTGTCGTCATTTGCCTGACGTAGCTCCACGTTAGGTATAAATGGATGACTGTGGCTATAGTGATAGAGCCCACTGCCGCTAGGCACGCAGAAAGGGACATCGCCTAGGTACTGGGGGCTGCTCAAATTTAAGGTGGAACTGGAGAAGTGGAATGCAAAGCCTGGCCTAAAATGAATTAAAGCCAGACATCACAAAGAGATCCCAGATATACAGGAATCCTCGCTTTTTGTGGGAGTTACATTCCCAGAGTACCTGCGTATAGTGAAAAAACGTGTTGATGTGTTTTGGGGAAAAAATGTCTGTTTCTATAGTGTAAGCTCTAAATATGCTCCCCAAACACTTTAATTTCATTTTAAATTCAGTTTAATACATTACCCTTAAGGAAAATGTAAAGGTTAATAAATAATCAGAATCAGTAAACATTAGCATTAGCGGTTAGCATTATTATATATTTTTTTGCACAGTACTGTGCAGAAGTCTTGTACCACCCCTCTTTTCTTGATTCCAAAGAGTCAGACTTTTTGTAATGTTAATGTAGTCTTGAAAAGTTATCCAGGCTTACCAAAGGACTTTCAAAGACTCTCATTTTCAGTCCAGTACCTGAGCCTGACCAGTTTTTTGTTTTGTTTGTTATGCCTTGCAGTGACCTATCAATGAATCATTCAAGCACAACAAAGTCAATTAAGTCCTGAACCAGTGAAGAATCAGGTGCAGATGATTCCAGACAGTGCTGGATTGGCCATCGAGAATCCCGTCAGCACCCCTCCCTCACCCCCATTACGACAGTGAGAGGGGTGGGCCGGGCAGCCTTTCGGTCCCAGTCCAGCCCTGAATCCACATCAGGCGGTGATCAGTATACTGGTGGTGCTGAATGGAACACCTTTGTCTAGGCTCCATATACCTTGAGGATTTCCTCAAGAAACGCATTGATATACTGCATATTTAGTAATACTGTATATATTTAGTAATATAATGTGAAAAAACTCTCTGCTCATCTAAACAGTTTTGTAGTATTCGTTTTGTAAAAATAAACTGAACTTCAGTGCTACAGCCAGCTGTTTCATACAACATAAGGGCTGGACAGATCTGGGGTCAGATTCCTCCATATTTATGATGTCACAGGAGCTCCCGCTCCTGGTGTAGCCTGCAGTGTTCTGTTACACGCAATACTGCATCCTAAACCAGGTTCTCAAGTCTGATCCAGCAGGTCCAGAGGAGTTTAGGGATGCATTTACAGTAAAATATTTGGATGACTATTGACTTCTAGTGTTTGTAATGTTAGCCTTGTAGCTCTAAAGAGGCTAAATTGGAGTCTTGAGTGATAGAGGTTTGACTATTTGCCAAAATATTTTTTAATTATCCTTCAGTTCAAAAAAATTATTTTTTTTTATATTTTGCTCATGAATGTTCGATTCACAGACTTTTTTTATGTCAATTTGCCATTTTTAACCACTTAAGTGCACCTGTGAATCTGATACTCATGAGTAAAAAAATCCCATATCCATTTAAAACCTTTAGCCGCTCTCAAGAGGTCATGGGCCTCCTTGGCCACCTCTGTTCTGTAACTGATAAGAGATCAGGTCGACGCTAGAAAGCTGTCAGCTTTTTCTCATTATAATTTTTAAAAAATGTATCTGCACTCAGAAACCTGATCTCAGATTAGAATTCAGTCCCCGCCACCCTTTCTGTGTGTACTTATGTCCCTGTGGAACAGACCACCAAAGCTGTGGAGGGGAGCCTCAGCAGACCCACCAAGCTCCTCAATAACACAAACACTTCTTCTACCCTGTGACAGGGCCGAAATGGCCGAGCTTGCCAATTAAGTGCTTTTACATCGTGGCAGTGAGTGATGGCACTCCAAAACGGCTGCAATTACCACAGCCCACTTAGCGCCTGGCGCAATTAGAGTAGCTGCGCAATTACTCCAGCAGGTTGGTTCCCGTGAGTCACTAAGACTGGATGAGCAATGGAGAGGCAGCTCGCCGCATCGGGGGCCTGTGCAAGGCTATTTCCTTCTTCTGAATGGCATACGGAGTGTAATTGGACTACAAGAGATGACCTTAGCCAGAGCGTCTCACCCAACCTTGGGCCCTTATTCCTCGGGGTCTAGCTTCTTCCAGGCCCCTGCACTAAGCCGGCTGGCTGAGCCGGGCGCTAGCTAGCTGTTTGAATAAAGCCAAGGGTAAATATTGTCTGAGACCAAGTCAACACTTGTGTCATACATTTTCAATTTGGACTTCAATTAAGTCCATTTATTTTTTCCCCTTGCTGAGGAGGAAAGAAAAACAGGGCCTTGGTAAGGCCTGAGAGATTTGGCGAGCTTAATGAAGGTGCCAGAGGTAGTCAATCACCTCAGTTACCCTTTTGCTCCACCAAAACGGCCTCAACATCAGCGAATCCAGATGGACCTACTGTATGGAGGTTCATACTGACCGTAGCCTTTAGAAAAAGTCACTGGTTGCAATCACAGCAGCATTTTGGCGTCCATTTGTGTACACAGACCCTACCTCAAGCATCTGGGTGAGCAGCCACAAATTGACAGTTCAGTCTTAGTGCCACTAGAGGGGGCAAAGCCCTACTGGGACTGGCACCAGACGAAGCAGCTGATGGTGGCTGCAGAAAGGATGAATTCTTGGCCTATCAGTGTGTTGGCCTCTCCTTCTCCTTGCTGTTCTTTCTTAAAGCCTGGTCTGTTACTTCATTCCTGGAAATGATGATTTTTCACCATCACGCCAACAGGCCAAGATCATCACAGACTCGATCCTTTACCTCAGGCCACCAGTGTTCCTTTCTGACCGCGTTTGACGTCCATGTAAGCAACCATGACATTGCATTTATACATCACATACTATCAAGTCAAAACTCACGGCCTTGCCAGTCACAACAAGGCCCTGTGATTGATTTGTCCTGGTCGGCCCGGGGCAAATGAAGATTTATGACATATTTTGGTGTGGGTGCCAACCTCATTTTGAGAGCCGCTGCTGCCCTGAGGCTGCTTCCATGGCCTGCCAGTGGGATCTCTGACAGTTAATCTATCAGACAGATTTCCCCTGGCATTTTATTCAAATCAGACACCTGCAAGTGCAGACAACATGCCAGAGAGGGGAGAGCTGCTACATGAGGTAGTAAAAGCAAATCAGAAGAAAACGCTGCATTTGTGGTAATTCCTTTAGACGAGATGTGATTCAGGCCAACAGGATCCCAATCATTTGTAGGCCTCAATGGAAAATGCTATATTAAAGAAATGCTTTTTAAGGCTGCCAACATAGGGACTTCATAACACATGCATAAAAAGTAAATAACAGATTTAAATGACTGTACACAAATAAAATATAAAATGGCATGTCATTGTATCAACATGTTCTGCCCTGGAATGACACGACAGACATTTTATCACACTTTTATTAAGCCTCATTCTTTCGCAATGGAGCTTTACTAGGCAGAGGTCTAGTTTACCAGATGGCCAGGAATGTGCACAAGTGGACATTTTGTTTGGAATTGCATCACTCATAGAACTGAATCATTCATAAAACTCACATATGGCGCATGCACATTTATTTAGAAATGATGCCTTGCAACAATGTTATAATGGGAGAAAATGTCTGTCATTGATCTCTTAAAGCATCGTTTATGTCACTATATGTGACTACCAGCATAAGCTGTTTATAAATACACAAATACTCTAAATAGATACACATTATTCAGCACTCATGACTGTTTATATGGTATGTAAATAAATTATAAGAATATGTGTTCTGATATTTTCTTTGATTCAGGTTATTCCAATCTTAGAGTCATTGAAACCCACAGAAAAAATCGCTACAGGGACCTTTAAGATCCCTAGAACCCTTCCTTCCCTGGCTCCACCCCCAGCCCCCCGCCCCCAGCCCCGCACACGGTCACACTCTTCTCTGTTTCATCTAATTCGGTATAATAGGCCCCATTTGATTGCCATTGGTCTAATGAGGATAATTAATTGGCCCTCCTGGGCTATTGTAATAAGCCAACCGCCGAGCTGAGCGAAAGAAAACACGCCGTTCCGAGCTGTGAAAATAAATAGAGTTCGAACATGAGATTATTACACTCAAATGAATGTTTAAACTACGCTCTGCTTAGCGTGTGTCTGTGAAAACAGAGCAGACTCCCACACTCCTTCCCCATTCTGCAGGTTCCAGCCCCAGAATAATGCCGACTCGTTACCGAGACCCCGTGCTGCAGCACAGCACAAGGACCTGGAACAGCAGTATTTAAGGAAGGTCAATCCAAATTGGACCTCAAAGGCTCTTCACTCATAAATCTATAAAGAAACTTGTATTTACTTACACGCTATAAATCTTTTTGTATATGCATATGAA
Source organism: Brachypetersius gabonensis (assembly GCA_037577145.1). Taxonomy (NCBI): domain Eukaryota; kingdom Metazoa; phylum Chordata; class Actinopteri; order Characiformes; family Alestidae; genus Brachypetersius; species Brachypetersius gabonensis. Next base: position 17,468 of record JBBJLR010110138.1, on the reverse strand, counting down.
AGAGGACAATTACCTTTTTTCTAAATGATCTTTGAATGTGAAATCTGTGTTTCCATTTCCACTGGTCTGTTCATCATGAACTGTACACAAATTACACTGAAACACAACATCAAGAACCTCAATGTATGAAAATGTGTCGGCACTCTGTAGTCAGAACCTGACTGAATGTTTAACCAGTATTTTAGTTGCTGGTTAACTATATGAAACGGAAATGTTTCCTTTTCCCATGAGTCAGAGGGTACTGCGTGCTATTTTTAGGTGGCATGACTGAGTCAACATGTAAATAAAAGTGAGCTGCTCATCCCTATAACTTTATATTTACCCTCAAAAGACCAGACTGGGTGTCTGTCAGGATCTCGGCCCTCTGGGGAGTGGTTCCTCTATGTGTATTCTGACTTCACTGGTCCTCATGGATCAAAGGAAAGCTGAAGGTCAGGTTTTGCAAATGTGTGTGTGTGTGTGTATGTGTGTGTGTGTGTGTGAGTTGAGGATGAGATCATTGCTTCCCAAGTCAATGCTCCGTCACTGATGGAGCTGGCTCCGAATCCATGACTGAGTAGTTTTGCTTCTCCAAAAATATTTGCTCATTAAGTCACTTCATTGCAGCTACAGGCACATGAAGCACAATGACCTCAAGACTTCCTTCTGTGCCCGTCGGTCTGCCAATCTGTCTATACCTTCCTTGTCTGTTTCCGGCCCCTGTCGTGCCCGTAACAGGTTCGAGCAGGGGGTGTGGGAATGGTTCAGGACTGTGTTTTGATTGGCGCCTCTCTGAATCCAAACGTTTTCCAGACGTTCAGCACTGGGTACCATGGACATCGACATAATCTGGTCGTTGCAGGAATTGGCAAATCTCGGTCTCATTTAAGAGTAATCTGAGCAAAATGTTTAGATATTCATTAAATAAAATCTTGTTGCTTTGGTAACTACTGTCAAGATTCTTTGAACATTGTGCTATCTAACAATAATCTAGAGAATTTCCTCCAGTTTTGAACCATTGTAATAAATGATGCATCATGAATCGCTGGTGCTGCGCAATGGAAGTAGTAGCAAGCAGACAGCAAATGGTGAATAGCAAGATGGCGAGTCACCAATCCATCCGATTTGTGATTCACACCAATCATTAATTTCCTGGAAGCTTTTGTTCTGTTGACTATTGTAATGCTCTCCTTACTGGGATTTCCATTATACAGCTCCAGCTGCTGAGTTATAACCAAAACCAAGAAAAGAGAGCGCATTACTCCATTCCTCAGGTCCTTGCACTGGCTCCCATTTCGGTGCAGAATTGACTTCAAAACATTACTTATTGTGTACAAGTCACTTTAGGGTTTGGGTCCTACCTACACCTCTGATATGCTTGAAGTGGATATTCCTGGTAGGTAGACAGCTAGTGGTAAGTAAACTAGACATGGTGAAAAGGCATTTAGTCATTATGAAGCTTGCTGCTGGAACAAGCTGCCCTGACAGTAGCCAACTTTAAAAAACTGCTAAAAACAGCACTATTCTCCTCTGCTCTCTTTTAAATATGTGCACTTTTAATGTTCTGAATTCTTTTCCTTCTTTCATCCCTCTGTAACGGTCACCTTGCTCTCACCTAGTAGAGTTCGTTCGTCCTCACCCCGAATATTGAGTTCCATGTGTTTGTTTACGTTTTCCCCGTGTCACTTCCTGTTTCCGGTTTCTCCGTGCTCCCTGTCCCCTTGTTCCCTACCTAGTCCTCATGTTCGGTTTGTGTCGTGTCCCGTTATTATCAGTTCCACCTGTGTCTCGTTCCCGTGTCCTTATTTAAGCCCCAGCCGATCCTTTGTCCCATGAGTCTGTATTTGTGTTCCCCCATGGTGTTTGGTTGTGTTTCTGGTTTCCTCTTATTATTCCTGGTTTTCTATATGTTTATATTATGTTCTGTGTTCTCTGTTTACAGGTCTGTGTTCCTCCATCTTGATTCCTGTCTCAGCGCATGTCTGCGCTGGTGGCCTTGTCCACGTGTCCTGCTCGCTGAGTGCGAGGGAGGGTTGAGCACTCAAGTATAGTTTTGTATTTTCTTTGTTCGTTTGAGGAGCACGGGCCTAGTCCTAGTTTTGTACTGTTGTTTCATGTGTATTGTGTTTATTCCTGATGTTTTCTGACGTGATTGTGTGATCCTCTGTTGTGTTCTTGTGTTATATGTTTACCCTGAGTTGGGGATCTTTGTTTATATTGTTTATTTCCTTATTAAAACCATATCTATAACCATACTGTGGCGTCCTCCCGTTTTCCGTCCTAGAACCACACCATGACACCCTCTTATTATATTTATCTTTATTTTATTTTTCATTCTGTAAAGCACATTGAAAGACCTTCTGTGCATGATAATGTGTTATATAAATAAACTTGAACTTGAACTTACTCCAATTATTTGTTTTCATCCAAAAACAAGCACCAACTTTCAAAATTCGTTTTTGGTTGAAATGCTCAGAACAGAGTGACAAAATGATATAAAGCATGTTTGCTGGGCCCTGACTGAATCAGATATTTAATGAGCGTGATTGTTAGGTTTAAGGGTGTTGAAAACTCTGAGCCAAAACTACAGACCTTGTGGGGTTTGCCAATATTATGAACAGGCTCTCCTGCATTACATTAAGTGTAACAGGTGTTACAGATTGGATCAGGAATGTTGGGAGCAAAAATATGGACTGTCATGAAAGTCTCTCAAGAGCCAGTTTGTAAAACAGCAGTGGTTTCAGTTGCCTCATCCCAAAGGTCTGTACTGGAGGACCGTACCTACACCCCCCCCCCCAAAAAAAAAAAACCCCACCCCAGCAAGAATATCTATCCTGGGTATTCATAACCACTTGGGTCAGGCATGCTGAGAACTGGGAGCAAAAGTATGCACCAAGTGGAGTCTTAGAGGACAAGACTGAGAAACACTGCAAGAACCCCATTAGAGAGGCTTCATTGATCACAGGTGAGGGCCTCAGAAACATCCAATGGCTTTGGAGCAAACAGGCCTATGTGAGCACTTTCTTGCGCGTCAGATGCGCCACAGCGAAACCGCAGACAGAAGTTACCTTTCAGCGCGGCCTTCAGGATGGCGTTCAACTACATTAGTCTTGACCTCAGCCATTATTAGAGGAAAAATAAAACGGTGTGACTGGCCCCAGATCAGTGCAAAAGTACCAGTTTCTTCCAACACCCACATGGGCAGTGGTGAGTGCATGCAGGTTGCATGAAGGCCAGCGTGACTCTGACGCCAGCACGCAACGTGCTGCACGGATGTAGAGGCGTAATGCGCTTGCCGTAGCCAACAACTGCGAAAACAAACAAACCCACATAAAAACAAACAAGTGAGGACTGATTTATGTCATGCATTAAGGCGCCTCGTTTGAGCTCGATTTGATGCAGAGCGGCTAGAACGTGGCAGCAGCGCAGCAAAACACAACATGTAATGTTATGCAAGGGAGGAAAAGGGGGCAGGGGTGGACTGCATTCTGGAAATGTCCCTCACAGTTGATCTTTAGGTGGCGCCATGTCAACCGTTTTGTTTAAGTGCATTGACAACTTTGACTGACTTGTATTTCGCTTTTGTATCGTTGCCTCAGATGTGAAAGAGAGAGGCTTATGATGTTGTTCCACTCCCTTCGGGGTCTTGTACTGTGTGAACAATGGCTCCAGTTTGGAACAGCAGATGGAACTTCTGTTTGATGATCACGGTTGTTGGATGGAGAAAGTTGCAGCTTAAAGGCTCAGACCACCGCGATGGGCTGCATCCTGCTTTTCAAAACACACCGCCTTAAAATAAATGTGGTAAAATGTGTTGATTAAGCAAAACCATGGAAGAATCACTGTTTGTTTCCTAAAGAATTTTTTTGAGTGTGAAGAGCTCTCTTAAAAGCAAAGATTTTTTGTGTAACCCTCAGACAAAAACATTGCATGAAACCTTGACAAAAATGAATTGCCCATAACTCCCCCACCAATGATAGAATTTGTGTCTGTAACTCCATAGACCAAAGGAATTGCCAGAACACAATACAAACTCTTACAAACATTATGTCTGTAAAAAACAACATTTATGCCTGAAACCTCAACAAAACTTCTGTCCATAACTCCCCCAATTCTGTGTCCACTCCCATTCCTGGCAACAAAATGTGCTCATCGTCTGCAAAACTTTTTGTGCTATTTTGCGCTTCCAAAAACTCACCTGACATTTCCCGTCCTATATTTATTTGAACACCTGCCACTCTAAATGTCTTTCCATCGATCTACTTGATGCCACAGAAGAACCATACATTAAAATTTAAACTCTTTTTCCTGATGAGATGTGTGCTTAAGAAAAACCATCAAATTGAAGAACCATCAAATTGGGAACTAACTATGAAACAGAATTCCCAAATCCATTTAATGGAAGCATTCATCTAAAGTTCAATAAAACAAAGAGTCTACTGGGGAAAGTAAAATAGCAACTGAACTGTCTTTCCCAGACATTATGTACCATTTCTTTCAACTTCATCAAGGCTCCTTACACTCACACATCACAAAGAACTACCTACTGAAATGTTTTAGAGACTCAAAAGTGGTTCCATGGTTGCATGGAAAAAACATGGAGGCACCTTTGATTGGCTGGTAAAATGGTGGAGCTGGTGATGGTGATGAGCAATTAAAGTTGGACACATGCCCCGTTCAACTGACTAAGCTGCTTGGCCTGTTAGTCAGTTTAACTAGCCAGAGCTGGCCTGGCTCTTTTTGGGGTTTTTTTCAGTAGGGAATGGTCTGCTGACGAAGGAGGTGGTTCACTCTGCCACACTCGTCTCCAAATGGAAACGTTCATGTTTTCTGGTTGGGCTCCCTTTCATGCTCTGGTAATTTTGCTTCTTGAGAAAACAGTCCACACGAATTGCTGATAATCGGGAGAGCTGCTGGGCTTGCTGGACAGGGTGAGAGGTCAGCAGCTGGCCAGCTGGGACTGGTTGGGTGTTCATTAAAAACCTCCCATGTGCACTCGCACCTGAGCTGTCACAGGCATTATAACCACCTAAAACATGTTTATTACCCACTGTAACTGCCCTCCTCTGCCTAGTTACGGCTATTTCAGGTGAGACCCACAATCAGGGGTCATTTTAAAGAAATTAGAAATGGCATAGAATCTGTACCAGATGATGTGTGATATTCTTAGAGTTATCCTTAGAAGTACAGAAATACATGTAGATGTTACCTACATGTTACCTACAAGTATGTAAACATGCTTAGTTCCTTTAATATGCATAGATTTGCATGTATATTCATGCTTTTGGATGGCCTATAGACAGACAATTACTGCTTAATGAAGAAAACACTGCATTATTACTATTGGAAAATGCTAATTTTCAGTATTAAATCAAGTCTAAGCACTGGTGTGAGCAATACAGGAGGATCTTATGAATGGGATCAGGAATGAAGGAGCGAGGTGTGATGAATGTGGGTTTGCAAACTGAGAATTTTGGTTCTGATTGCGGAGAAAAGCTGATTTAGAAAGAAACAGTTTGAATAACGGGCCTCGGAGCTCCACCACCCAGTGAGGTCTCAGAAAACATGCCCCATCTGTATGGATGGACTCATCAGTATACAGGAGAGGTTCCACAGGAATGGAGCTATTTTGGATGTGAAATGACTACATGTGATGAAATAACTAGTATAAAATCACTTCTTCCCTTCATTTCCACTCAGTTGCGACTTCTGTGACGTTTCCATATAACCCAAGGTCCATTCAACTCTCGGGACGGTAACCGTCACTCACCATAATTACATACCACTTAGTTACAAGACAGGGGAAAATGCCACTAATCGCTCTGTTAGTCATTCTCTGATCCAGGCGACCACGTCTCAGGCCCTGCCAGAGTTAGCAAAGCCCTGTCATGTGGAGGGGCACTGGCGAGTTAAAGGCGACAAATAAACGAGTCACTGCTTAATGCTTCCTTCAGCAAACAGAGCGCCACTGTTCTCCTGCTCTTCCTCATCTGGCTGCTTTGGGCTGGCTCTTCAGGTCTATCTCATCTCTACTGACCATTAAGTCAGATGAATAGAGATGTAAGTTGATACTTTGTTCAGATACTACAGAACAATATAATGCTAATTTGGTATAACGCTCACATTAAAAAAACATTGTTTGAAATGAAATTGATGTAATAACTGTGACATTTTTGTCCAATGTACATTAAATATCTAGATATTTATGTTAATTTGTTTAAATTAGCTCATTTAAAGAAATTGTATTTTGTAAATGTTGCTTATTCCATTTGTGGACTATTCATTTTTTTATTTTACTTATTTTTTTCAAGAAAACAAAAATCTTAAAAATGTGTGAATATAGCAGATTGAAAATGTGTGAACATAGCAGCTTTAACGTGCAATAAGTGTGTAGGATTTTATTTCTGCTCAATAATCTGAACATTTTGAGGATTTTCACTAGTGTGATGATATTTATTGTGAAAAGGTAGATCTTATTGTTTATTTCAGTAAATATTTTACTCCATTGGCTTATTTTTCTACACATTACAATAACTTCCCTCCCTTTTTGAGTAGATTTATTGGTTTTGTCAACTGTCTTTAAAGCAGTGGAGGCTGGGGAGTGAAGAGGAAATGGAATGTGTAGAAGAATTGATGGCCATCCTTTAGCAGGAGTCCAAGAAAGTACAACTGGCTTCCATCTCTGGATGGATAGGGTGATAATTCCTCTCCCTATCATTCAGCACTTTGTGGTGGAGCTTCCCACATGACTCAAAGAAAGCATGGTCACATGGTCACACCCTCCCATCGTTGGTGGTAGCATGAAGAGTCCTATTTAGTGGGTGGAAATGGGGCAGAAAATCTGGAAAAATCTCTCCCCCCAAAAATCCCTCCTCTTGTCTTACTAAATTAGAATATTTGTCACAATTTCTTAACTTAAATGCTTATTCATTATCACACTGAAATTTTACACATAACCAATATGCCCTTTGTGTCCAGCCAGTGTTGTGGATGAAGAAATCTACATGCTGTTACATCGCTCACTCGAGCTTGGGGAGCAAAACTAGTCTATCTGGTGAATAACAGAGTTCTATGGCTCCCCACGCTCTACCCCAGCCTCTACCTCTGGTGTCGGGAAGCAGATTTGAGGCTCTTCCTCTGGTTTAGGACAGGAACTCCTCCAGTGGGGTGTATATCCACTGCTCTTTTTACCCAGATGTGGATGGCAATGGGCTCCAATTAGTCTTCGATTTGAATCACAGCAACAAAGCTGTAGGAAAATCAAGAGGCCAGATGCTTGGGGCTGACCAGCAGGCTTTGCACTATGGCTCGCTGGGTTTGCCAGCACATGCCTTTCTACATGGAGGTCTAGTGAAATTGCTGGACTCCAGCTACTGCATGGTTAGCAGGTGACTTCCATCCACCATGTTTCCAACACAGATATTTTCTTAGTCTGGGCTATTGAGAGGCAATAACTGAACAAAGGCAATGCCCATTTTCTCCCCTTCCTCTGATGTCAGCATTCATACTGACTAGGTGTCTAAAGCACCCATTTATTTATACAGTGAGCATAGAAAAGAATCAACCCTTTCAAAATATTAATATTTTGTTGATTTGCAGCCTAAAATGAAGAAACACATAATAAACAGAATCACTGAGAGATAAAGGATCACATCGCTATGTCAGTATTTTGTAAAACAACCTTTTGCTTTAATTTCTGCCTTGGATCTTTTGAAATATTTCTCTACCAACTTTGTACAGTCTACACATGTCTGCTCTTCTTTCTAGAAATATTTAAGATCTGTCAAATTTGATAGTGGACTGTAATCTTTAGCTCATTCAACTGGGTTTAAGTCTGTGCTCTGACTAGGCCATGCAAGGACATTCACCCTTTCCTTCTTCAGCCACCGTGTGGTCCATTTTGTGTGTGATTTATGTCATTGACATTTGGCAACTTACTATCAGAAGACAGCAGGTTTTCCTCAAAGATTTTATAGTATTTTGCCCCATCCATTTTTCTATCTATCCTGACAACTGGCCCAGACCCTGCTGCAGAGAAACACCCCCACAACATGATGCTGCCACCACCATACTTTACTATATGTATTGCGTTCTTTGAATTGTGAGCTTTTTTGACTTTCCGCCAAATGTACCATTTGATGATGAAGCCATTAGTTCGATTTTGGTCTCATCTGACCACAAAACCTTTTTCCACTTAGCCTCACAGTCTTCAAGGTGTGTTTTGGCAAAGTTCAGTCAAGACTTAATGTAGCCTTTCTTGAGGAGTGTTTTTTTTTTTGTAAGCCACATTTGTGCAGCACTTTCTTCTATCCAGATTAAAGACACTGCCTGTTCTGGGAGGAGTCCAAGTAGTACCAAACACTTTTCACTGCTTATTTACAGACTTAACTTGCTCCTAGGGATCGAAAAGTATTTACAGACTTGTACCTGTCCACCAATTTCAGTGAGATATTTTGACAGTTCCTTGCCAAAAGACTGTTTGCTTTCAGTTGCAATACAAAGCACTGGATTGCTCTAGGAATCGCTGGTTTTATGCTGAACTAATCAAGACGATTACAGTTGATCACAGGTGGAAGCCAATTAGCTTGGTATGCAGTTGAGAAGGTGATTCACCTGATTTTTTTATCCTAAGGACGTGGGTTATCTTTTGTCTTTCTCTGTGATTCTGTTGCTAAAAACACAGCTGGAAAACGTTTTGTATGTGTGTTTATCTTCATTTCAGGCTGCAAAGCAATGAGAACATTTTGAAGGGCATTGTTATTTTCTATACCCACTGTAGGTTTAGATTCACGAAAAATATTTTCTATAGTTCATTGGAATTACCCGTTAATTACAATTTAATTACATGGCAATAACATACTAACATGTTAATGTGCTAATGATACACCACTTACACATTAACATGATAAATAGTTGGGGCAATTTAATAAAATGTCAATAAAATATCCTCTTAGTTTAACCCTTCTGTAGCTGTTCCAGGCTGAAACTCTGCTGCAGTACAGCATGGTGCAAAAGTCATAAAGTCTGAATATTAGAATACCTGCAAACAAACAAGCTAGCAGTAAAAAGTATCAAGATTTATTTTTTTTAAAAAAGTAATCGATATTCTGTGAGCTGGTTAGAAGAACACAGGTTTGGATCCAGGTTTCTGCTCAGGGCCTCCAGTCATTGGGTGAATAAATCAACACCTAATTTAATCTACTGAAGTAAAAAGAGCCGAACCAGGGATTTGATGGAGTTGCCAGTAAAACTGGACGTCCATGAGGAAAGAGGTCTGGAAATGGTTCAGCAAACATTTTGCCACACATAAAACCACCATTTACTGCATTAATGTTGTTTGTATTTGTTGTAATGTAAGTGCTTTAACCCTAACTTTACACTACTGTCCAGTAGTAAACAGCTTTTTAGCATCATTTTCTCAGGTGCCTAACACTTTTGAACAGTGCTGTATGTCAGTGATGGCATCCATTATCATAGCCCATCTCATACTAATACAGGTTTTATACTGTTTTCAAAATGAAGAATTTGATGCCTCCAGCTGGACAGTGCTGGTGTGGGACCTAGTGTGGATAAATCAACAAGCAGCAAACTGACAAAAGCAGCAGCAAAGTGGAGCTTCAGTGCCTCTTGAGAACCTCCACTGTAACAAGAATTGTTTGGCAGTTCCTTTTCCATTTCTAATGTCAACAGAAACAGACTCCTGTGTACAGTACAGTTCAGATTTTGAACGATGTGCCTTTTTCCATGAGTCAGCCTGTGTGTGTATGTGTGTGCATTTGAGTGGTTTGAATCAATGAGTCACTGGTGCAAAACTTCAAAAAAGGAAAAAAATAATGTGGAGCAAGAGGAGAACAGTAGAGCCAGTGCTGGAGTCTGATCAGGATCAGATAAGCGGTACTGCCAGCAGGTGCTGGAACGAAAAGAAGCTGAGCTATGCTGAGAGTGCAGGATTAATGGCAGGAGGAGGGGCGGATTAAAGCTTTGGGATGTGAGAGCAAGGGAGCGGAGATCTCCAAGTCAAGAAAGAGGAACAGGAATCATGGCAGCAGTAGGATAGAAGGCTTGGCAGGAGTAGAGATCCCAGTTGTGGGTGGGTGCTTGGGCTTCAATCAAATGTATAATCTGATAATAGAGATAATGCATAGATATTTGTTCCATTTGGGGGCTCACTTTTTTGTGAAGAATTATACTTATTTTGTTTTGCATTATGAACAAACATATTGTATATCCTTTTTGCTGATTTTTGCCAATTCCTGATAGAAAAATGCAGATTTAAAGAAAAAGGGTAACAGCTATGTAATTAAAATTGTGATTATGAAAGTATTGATCCCTCCGCCATGACTGGCTTTAGTTTTAGCCAGAAGCTTCTTAAAACTATGTCTTATACATCAGCCAGAGCATTCATAACCATTTCATGGAATAACCTTCCGTGAGGGTGCTTTTAAAGGCAGATGTCTGATTCCATCCATCCACGATTGCACATCAGCCCAGTGTGATTTAGGAACCCACGTGGTACTAGAGGGGGTTCACCTCAAACATCTGAAGAAGCAGGAAACAGGGGGGCAAACATTCTCAACAGTATCAGCTTTTGACTCCTGTATGGTATATGTTCTGCCTGGATGTGTAAAGGTGGGGAACGTGTCCATTAATTGGGAATCACTTCCCTAAAGTGACTCTGGAGGGTCACTCTTTTACCCCAGACCTGTCTACACTCCTTTCAAATGGGGATTTGTTTTATTCAGAGACCCCTCGTTGGCCCTTTAATAGGAATCCCAGTCGTCCAGCTGCTGGAGCGATCAAGGGAGAGAGTGCCTGAATGCATTCTGTAGGACCTGCATCTCACATTCACCCCCAGGTCCTTTCTCCTTTTGTGCTCATCTTCATTACAATCAGTACTCGAGTTAAGAAAAAAAAACCTGTCAAAATCATCCCCATTTTAACATGAACATCCCCCGTTCCATCCCTTCTTCTATTATAAATAGTACTACCATATCAATATTTCGGGGGCTTTGCGCATAGGCCAATTGAGTAAAATACTGTGAGTGAGAGGGCACACATGAATAACTTTTTTTTAAATTGACATTAGTAAGTGGCATAGCACTTGACGGCGGTGTTGTGATTTTAAAATCACAACACCGCCGTGTTACACCGGCAAAAAGTAACACTTCAGGCAAAATATCAGCCATTATGTTTTTGCTTAAACAATAATAAAAAGAGTACACTGTTGGTCTCCCACCCGTGTGCACTGTCATCAACTTAAAATATGTCAGATAAATGATCAAATCTGCCCTGTTTTGTTTTCACAACTCAACTACAGATTACAGATCCCTTCAAAGGGTAAAATCTAGACTTAAAATATAAAAAGAGCACTCACATTTGTGTTACTCCTAGAGTGGGTAAGATATTTCACAAATCAGAAACCAGGTTCTGGGCTGTGAGTCTGTTATTACATTTATGAAACTTTTCAGCACCTGTAGATAAACACAGACACGTATAATGTCCATTATTACTCACACCTCATTAACAGAGAGAATAATAATAATGATAATATTGCAATGCCTGTTGATTAACCTGCTGTAGACAACCTCTTTTATTTACTGCCGCTGTTCAGTCTCTCATCATTTGATTCACACTTTCAGTTGCTCTTGAAAAACAGTCAGTTGTTAGCTGATATAAGACTGATTGTCACGCCGGGCCGTGCACGGGGAGTGAGGTGAGGCGCAAGCATAGACATACATAGACATACACATACATAAATACAAGACCTGAACCAATGAGCAAACATAATCACTTAAGGCAAACACAAGACACCTGAAACTGTGACACAAGATACAAACATACACGAATGTCAAAATAAGAGTCTAGGCCAAACCTAAAACAGTGACCTCTACCGGCCACTGGTGAGACATTACACCGATCAGGTCTTCCAGTTCAGTTACAAGCTTCATTTTTTTTTAACCTGGCGAGATTGTCCAGGTAGCTGGGCTATTTAGTCAAACACACTGCAGAAACTTCAGAAAATATGCTAAATGTATGCATTTCTTTTACAGAATTTCTTTTTTATTTTTTTCTGCAGAAAGCTTCCTGCTTATAGATATATGTACTGTGTGTCTGCTCTTTCAAATTGTTATTAGAAACTTTTGAAGTTTAATGTCACAATATAATGGATACAAAAGTTTATGTATCTATGATATGTATGTATCTCTTACAATTATCACACCGGCACAGATTCACCGGATCCTTTCCAGCAATTTTGGGAAATAACTTTACATACATGGAAACAGTCCTGTCTCATTTGTTGGATGCTCATTTCAAACTTCTTGTCCCATGCCAGCTCAGTGTTAGGAAGATCTGGGAACTGTGGAGGCCAAGACATAATTCTTTTTTGCTTTCTGGAAACTATTTTGGCAAACTTTTAAAGAATGCTTGGGACCATTATTCTGCTGAAGAATGGATTTTTTCCAGTGATACGTAACCAGAAGGAATTATGTGATCCAACACAAAGGAAATGTCGGTGCACTAAAGACAGACATGATCTGTCTTCTTCACAACCAATGGTTTGATCCACTGCGGCTAAATAATGAGATACTACTGCAAAATATTAAAGCTATTCAGTTACATTCGTTTGAAGTATTTCTAATGTTTTCTTGTAGTAAATTGTTTCATCTTAGGGTGGTCCCAAACATCTAGATTTTTATAAATGAATATTATTAAATATATTGTTTGATTACTGTGTCAGTTTTTGGATCTTGTTACTGTGGGGTGTAAAACTGATATGCGACTTCCAAATGCAGTTCAATTCATATCTGTTCCGACTGTTTGCATTTCTGTGACATGTGGCAATAAAAACCATGATGTGCTTGGATCTCTGAGAAATCGCTCACTGAACTCCAGAAGTATGAGTTAATATCCTCAAGGCAGGGAGTTCTTAAGTGGTTCAGTTGAAATAGAGGAGTTTCCAGGCATCATGAAGAAAAATATTTAGATTTTAAGTCCTCAAATAAAATAGATACATTGAGAAGCACCGTCACGGCCCATTGGGAAGTGGAGAATCAACTTCATGTCCTCTCTGCGGCTTGGCTGGAATCTCAGAAACTGGCTTACCTGCTTTCAGGCACAATTTATTTTGAGGAGGAGATGTAGGTCAGGTAGCAAGTCTTCTCAGGAGAAGAGGAAAGAGAAAAGAAGGCTTTCAGATCCCAGCAGCCTGCTTTGCTCACTCCTCCAGCACACTTCTGAATGGTTTCAGATTTTTTTTCTCTTTTTGTGAGATTTTTTTTATTGTTTATTTTATTTCTTCTCATGCAGTAGTATACTACTACTTTTGGCCATTTTTTGCCACCTAAATAAAATGATTTAAAAGTGTAAGCAAAAATAATATCTAACAATATCTAGAATTGTTTTGTTAGTCCTTTAAAGTGACCTTTTTAGAAACATGGTGTTTTGTATAGCAAGCTACAAAATATTTTTGAGGGTCTGCTATTAAGGTTTAAAAACTGATCACCATGGGACCCCAGATCTCCACCTTCCCAGGCCTGCAATAGCTGGGGCCTTGTGCCAAAATGCTCTTAACTGGATCGACAGCTCTCTTTTCTTTCTCTCCGAGTCGACCTGAGGAGGACGGGTTCCCCTTTTGAGTCTTGGTTCCTCCTGAGGTTTCTTCCTCCAGCTTAGTGAGTTTTTCCTCGCCTCTGTCGCCTCTGGCTCACTCACTAGGGGCTCGGACCTGGACTCTGTAAAGCTGCTTGGTTGTAAAAAGTGCTATAGAAATAAAATTAATTGAAAATTGAAATTGAATTGAAAAAAATCACCTTTGTAATCTGTAACACTTATTATTACTTATTATATACACCCTATTATTGCTGTTTACAAGAGGCAGTATGATTTTGAATATTTTTTTAACATTTAGGAATTCTTTGCTGACATTAGACTACACAGACTTTGATAAAGGGTGAGGTTTTTAAGGCTCCACGACATCAGCATAAGCCTTTTAAGACAACTGACACAAATCTACCTTTTACCACAACTAAAATGAACCTACAGAAACATGTATAAAGGGTATATGACAACTACACAAGCCTTTTATAATGTTACCCTTTGTTGACAATTATGAAGTTTATTCCAGCAGCTGCTGCTTGTTGGAATAAACTATTACAAATAAAGTAAAGTAGTTTTTTGTCAGCTGCCATAAAGAACTCACGTAGGTGTCAAATACCCTTATGAATGCTGCCTTGCAATAAAATGTTACTGCATGAATATATAAGAAAGTGATTATCCATAATAATCACACACTGGGGACGATAACAAAAGTTCCTATAAATGTCACGTCGCGTGCTCAGGGTAGTGAGGTGAGGCGCAACAGTGCAGGTTCCGTTGATGGAATTTTATTACAAAATACATACAGACTCTACATACAAAACCAAAAAGCCATGAGGGACTAACAGAAGAATAACTACCAGTAGACACAGAAGGAGGGGACCACGTGCATGAAACACAGGGAAGACATGAGGGGTTGACCAGCACTTGACAAACTCATAGGACTTCTATACTAAGCCCCACTCAAACCTGAACCAATCCTAGAACACAATCACTTAAGGTTAACACATGACACCTGACACTGTGTCCCAAGACACTAATATACACTCATAAATTCAAAATAAAAGTCCCCATCACAAAACCCAAAACAGTGACCACTACCGGCCACTGGCCGAGACATTACATAAATAATCATGCTCTGTTATTTATCTATGAATAACTACTTATTGTAGGCAAAATGATGTCCTATTTTGAATAGGGTGGCTAAAAGTATTTTTTCACTTTATTGTCTAGTTTAGAATATTTTAATCTGTCTCATTCAAGTGGTTGTTATATACAATAATAATAAATAGGCTTATTATAAAAAGCTGTTACTTTTGTACACATTACACTTTTAAAAATGCTGAAACAAAAAAAAATCAAGACATTTGCTTTCTGTGTCATGCAACATTTTTGTCATGAAAAATGGTCCACTGACCACAGAATCTAGCTTTTACAGCTCCAGCATCCAGACATGAACCTCATTGCTCCCTGGGGCTGAGCTGAAGATGATGATTCTGGATCTGTTTGAAGGATCTGGAAACATTCTGTGCGGAGGAGTTTTCTCAGCACCCCAATGCATCTGTTCAACCAGCACAACCGGCAGCGTATTGTAAAATGTAATAAAGAAAAACTTTTCCAAGGCCATATTTTTTTTTGTCATTGTTGCTCTCTTGGGAAATGCTCAGTGCACAAACTATGTCATGCATCCAGTAGTTGCAGCAGATCTTGTTTTAGCTTTTTGTGCCAATTGCAAATTATTAAAATATTCCTCATTAGTGCTGAGGGGTGTTATTAATTCCGAAAGGCCCTCTAAGGCTATACTGGTTCTTTAGGTGGCTCTAACTCTTCGCAGACTTGACTATTCAGTAGCCTGCACTGCTCAATCCCACACTTTCCCTTCCAGACCTTCACACCTTCTCCCGAGGGCCACTTTGTATTCGTAACGTAATCATCTTACCAGTCAGTCTGATCCACGCCTGGTCCGATATCAAGTCAGGGATTAAACGACCACCACCTGTTTTAGCGCTGAACAGCCTTGAAGAGCTCCAGAACATCCAGGCATCCTCGACGAATCCATTCACAACGTTCTCCATCAGACAGAGGCTGATGGTGCACCTGAGATTAAAATCCAGTCCCTTGGCAGTAGCATGAAAAGTGTGACAGCCGTGTGGCGACTGCTGCCGGAGTCTAAGCACCTTTGTGTGTCTTTAGGGGGGGCAAAAAAACAGAACCTGTGGCTGTTGAATGTATCAAGACCCACAAATGAACTGTATCAATAGCACCATAAATCATTTCGATTGGCTTTTAATGGATGGTCATAGTCGGGACAGACAGTGGAATCGTGAAGCACAGGGCCATGTGTGTGAGAATAGGAACCATCCAGAACTCATTCATAAATCATAAACACTCTAGAACATTTACATAAACAAATAAAAATAAATACAGTAACTCACCCACTCCCTGCACAGTTTTTAGAAAAAAAGTTTTGTATTTTTGAAAAAAAAAAACCTATATTATATGTGATATACAGTATATTAAATAATTGGATGTATAATTGTAGAATTGTCAGTATATTTTCACATAGGGGTGCCAACGGACAGGGGCGCAGATGCAGGATTCCATACATTTTTCTTTATTAACAAACAAAAAAAATCAAATGGCGCAAGAGCCTACAAACAAAAAGAAAGATCACTCTTGATCAGCAACAGAACACCAGAACCAGAAGGACGGTGGACCGACACCAGTTCACAAAAGAGGCTTAAATACTCTACTCAGTTAACCCAAGTACAAATGAAAACACATGTTCCTTTAACTTAAACCACCAGGCTGCTGTTAGTATTTACCCGCCAGAGTGCACGTGTCAAAATAAAAGTCCCTTATAACTAGACAGATAGAGCGGCCTCTAGTGGCCTCTGACCATGGACATTTATATTATGAATACAAAAATGTAAAAAAAGTAAAAAAGAGCAATTGTGTGTTAACATGTGCAATGTGTGCAATTCTTACTTATTTATATCAACCAACTCAAATATCATTTGACCACTTTTGCATGCTACTATATTTGCTGGATCGTAACAATAAACACTGGGTCACCTCAAGGAGAGGTAAACCTGGTCACTACAACTGTGTGTGCTGGGGTTTCATTTTACCCCTCATATTCACTTCATTTCAGTTTAAGCAGTTTTGTCCATTGATTTCTCAAATGGTAAGTTGTTAACTGTTCAAGTTCGGTTCATGTATGCCTTTGCATGGTCCAAGAACTACAAACTCTATATGTGATAAAACTGTCATTGTACTCCGTTTCCCTGAGCAGTCTGACCCTCCTCCCAGTAGGGCAGACAGTAGTGTAGCATGACCCGTGTAAATCTATAGGCCCGGTACGGTTGGGTCAGCCCTGTGTGCAGCAGCCATCTCCGGGGAGGACGGGCCGGCTACTGCAAAGCCGAGAAAGAGGCGAGCGGGTGAGGGAGCCTGCGGAGCGGCGCCAATTCTAATAAGAGTAGCGTGGACCTTAAGAAACCACTAATAGTTCCTAAAGTTTCTCGTCCCATGAGCCTCGGCGTTGGAAGGACGAAGGGGGGGGGTCCAGGCGGAGGCTGCTAATCAGTGTCAGGCTTCTTGAGAAGGCTGCAGTGTGTGTGTGTGTGTGTGTGTGTGTGTGTGTGTGTGTGTGTGTGTGTGTGCGACTTCATTTTGTGTCTCAGTTTTCATGTACACACATGAAATACACACATATTTCATGTAATATGCACATTATTATTATTATTATTATTGTTACTATTTATTACTTTTTATTATTACTATTATTATTATAATTATAGGTACCTAGATATATGGGTACAGATAGATATCTATTTCTAATGCATATAGACTATTATTTCTGAGTGTAGATATTTACACACACATTATAT
>JBBJLR010110073.1:0-22174 GCA_037577145.1 Brachypetersius gabonensis | reverse complement strand
TTCCCTGCTTAGGCTGTTGCCCCCGCGACCCGAATCCGGATAAGCGGAAGATGATGGATGGATGGATGGATGGATGGTAATTCAGAGTACACTTATTAAGGGTCATCTCTTAAGAATCCAAATAGCACCACAGAATTACACATAAAAAAATAGTTTAGCTTTGTTTTGTACATTCTATATCTCCCAGCTCTGAGCTTGTTGTAGGCAAGCTCCTTCATGCATTTGGGGAAGCTGGTAGCCTAGTGGTTAGGGCGTCCGCCCTGCAATCAAGAAGTTGTTGGTTCAATTCCCAAGACTGCTAAGCACCTCTGAGGTACCCTGAGAAAGGTACCACCCACACACTGCTCCCAGGGCACTGTGTTCCTGACTGCCCACTGCTTCACTTGGTGAATGGCTTAAATGCTGTGGTGTGTATGAGAGAATGGTCACTTTCACAAAATTACTTTTTAGTGGAAACTCTTCATACCTTCTGGTTATACTACCACTGTGACCAATTCTGTCTCAGCAAAGGTTTCAAAAATAAACTACTTCCCATTCAAAGTACACTGCCCAAGAAAAGTATGTGGCCAAGTAGTATATTTAAGGGTTCAAACTTGGATGTGGTTAATACTTATATTAAGATGAAATGTGGAACTACTTCACATACATCATAAATACTGTAATAGTGTTTATGATAACACATCATATATCATATCATGAAAATATAATGTAATTTTTGCCACGCTGTCCAACCAAACAATACACAGTGCAGTTTAGACTGAAGACAGAAACTATGGAAAACATATACATGCTAGCTCCAGTTAGCCCTGTGTAAGGCTGTGTCCTGTGTATGTTTAACCTACGTTAGATTCATTTGAAAGCAAATTCCTTTGAGCTTTTGAGCTCGGCCTTTGATTCGCTGAGATTCTAAGCTTTGAGCTCACACTCTCCGAGTCATTTTAAAGGAATCCAAACGTTCAATGACACACATACACACGCACACCCTGCTCTGTGTTTCGAACAATGGAAGTGATGCAGGAGAGGTGATTAGTGAGGGTGTTGCTGTGACAGTAATGGCTACTAAAAGTAGTGCTTAAGAAGGCGTGCAGGACACTAAACTGTATGTAGAAACAGAGGAAGAAGGAGCTTGTGTGGATCACAAGGAAACTGGGAGCACAGGAAAAGCCTCAGAGAATGTTTGTAAAAGGGTGTGTGTGTGTGTGTGTGTGTTGAATAAGTAATTGGACAAAAGAGACACATGAGCTTTCAGTTTGACCGTATAACATCACATTTTATTCAGATGTGTGCATGCGTGTGTGAATGTAAGTTTTCTGAGTGAGCGTGTTCATACACTGACTCACCATTGTTGGCATGTCTGACGCAGTCCTGGAAGACAGCAAGCCACTTCTTCTGCTCTTTCTCAGTCCTCACATAGAAGTAGTGATGGCGAGCATAGGGGTGCCACAGGATCAGCAGGAAGCTTGACGCACACTTCAGAAACGGGGAGTTTCCTGTTTTCGCCTTCACATCTAGAGAACAAGAACAAAATAACTAATCATATATGCAATATATTTAAACCCAGCATTTGTTTATAAACCTTAGTGTATTTTAAATTGAATTTTGTTCTCTCTGCAGAGTTTTACTGGATTTATTTCGACTTTTCATTTTACACTGTCTCTTGTATCCATGTCACTGTAGGTCTGTTCAGCTGTAACATAAGAATTGCCCCCGGGATCAATAAGGTTTTCTGAATCTGATTCTATTTAATTATAGATTTACTTTAACAGAGTAATGGAAGGTCGAGTTGCTCTGGCAGTCTGAGCAGATGTATCAGCCATGGCAAAACATAAATAAGGATAAAGATAGCCATGTATTTCATTCATTCATGTTTAACTTTGTGGCATATATAAGACACCTTGACTCTTTCACAAATCTTAACACAACTCCCTCACCAGGCAGGCAGCTGTTAAGCAGTTCCAGGTACTCCTCCATGGATGTCAAGGCTTTGTATCCAGCACTGTTGATCACTCCTTTGGGGTGTAGGCCTCGGTCATGAGCCTAGAGCGAAGACAAAACAGCTCAGATTCACACTTCCAGAGTTTACAGTCTCAAGAACAGAGCTTTAACTTCTAGGACACAGTGCTGGACACCATCCAGCAAACAGAGTATATGCACTCTTTGTCGTAGAAGAGAGGTATTAAACATGAACAGGAGGAATGCATTATTTTAAAAGAGCTATTTATAATCAGACAAGATAACTACAGTAAGCCTCTTCTGAAAGAAACATTATAAATCAATCACTCAGTTTTAGATGTGAAGCAGGCAAGACTCCACCTAGAAAGTTACATGCATTAAGATTTGGTTTCAGCCCCTTAAGGCATTTCAGTGTATTTTTGTTTTTTGCCAAATTATCTGTAGGGTGTGCTTGTGAAAGACAAAAGAAAATACTCTCAGCAGTTCTTTTATTATCCACCCTCACCAGTTTGTTTTCATAGAAGCTAATGTTGTAAGAGTTGGCTACATAGATGAAGCGGTTCCGCCATTTCTTATTCTCCTCCAGGTACTGAAACAGGTCCCCAGAGAAAATCGACTTGTCCTGCAAAGGATCCTATGGACAAAAAACAAAACAAAACCAAAACCAAAAACCATTTATGCTTTCAGCATATCACACTGACACTCAAAAATTCTGAGGCCCAGCTAGGAAGAATGACACTTTTCAAAGCGAGACATAAATAAGAGTACAGAATGGCTAGAATAGCCTGTGTGGGTGCCGGGACGGGCAGACAAATTGTATGTAACTTGTTTATGTCTGGTGCAGAGAGCATAACTTGGGGGACTGGGGAAAACATTCGAATGTTATTGTCCACACAGGCACAAGAACTCCAGCAATCATCTTATTTGACGTTGTGCTGTATCACATGTGAAGTGTTTACTATACCTGAACCCCACCTTCCCCTCACAATGACAACCAGAATTCTACCTAGAGATCAAATAACTGCATAGTTTTAATCCCTAGCATGGAAGGAGGTGAAATGAGTACAGTGGAGGTCAGTATGAAAAGTTGTGGCAAACTGTTTGTTTCTCATGTATGCATTAAGAGTGCTGGTCCGTAGTTGTTTTGGGCCCAGGATCTGAAAGACTTAACAGCATATCAAATTTCACAGCCAGCTACTAAATTCTGTTCACTGGCACTGAAAAAGCTGCATGTGTGTGTGTGTGTGTGTGTGTGCGTGTGTTTGTATGGTGCCATAAAACTTTTGAAGTTCTCAGGTTATTTTAATGTCAACTGAATATAAGATGTTATGATGTTGTGATAGTACTGCAACGCCCCCCACATGTGTGCTGTTAAAATGCACCCCCATGGGGTTACCCTCAGCAAGGTAACCCCTGGAGTGCTCATGATACTGAATCACGCATCAAGATTCCACACCAGCATGCCTTACAAGAGTCCCGATTTCCCCAGTGAGTTCCAATGTATGATTTGAACTATAGTACATAACTCATAAGCTTCAATGTGGCTCGCTGAAGGCAAAGGCATGGAGGTCAGAGCCAGTGCTGCTGCTGCTTATCTTGAGAACAGGCCTGTCCATGATAAAGCTCTGTACCCCTGAGGTTTCTGGCATCTGGATGCTTAGTATGCTTCAAATCTGTGCAACAAATCAAAGTGTTTTACAGTGCGTGTTTGTATGCACCTCTCCACTACCGTGGCAGCCGTTACAGTTACTTAATTCATGCGTGAAATCGGCTCCACTTTCCATATTGACAGACTGAAAATAAGTGAGACTCCAGAACCGTATGTGTCTGACACTGCAGAAGAGACCCCTTCTCCTTGAATGCCATTTTAAAGTGAGTAAACAGAATGAAATAATATAAACAATTACAAGTATTACTGACAAAGCAACTAGTGAAAGAACACAAAAATGTGTGACCTTGAGCACATTAATGTGATTTCACTGCGAATACTGATTTTAATAGCTTTTGATAAAATTATGACAACAATTTTGTTAAAAGCGTATTTACTCTGGACCAAAATGAACTCCACTGTAGTTCAAATAAGCCCTGTGACTACTGGAAGCTGCTGCAGTGACAAGTGAATTTGGTGATACTTAAAACATGTGGTCCAGTCTATTGGGAGACACTGGCACTCATAGAATCTCACGGTGAAATCAGAGTTAACTGCAATACAGTGATAAAGTGCCACATTTATGCTTTAAAAAAAATAAAATAAAATAAACAGTTTGTGAGTGACATGTTAATGAAAAAATATATAATTTATATGATAAACATTAATGATAAAATATAACCTTTTGCAGCTTAGAGAAAGAAACACTTGAACAAAGCACAGAGACACGACAAACTGTTAAAAGTGTAGATGAGGGTTTTACCTTTCGATGTAAAAGCTGGGACTGTGCGTTCCCCCCTCCCTCGATCTCAAAGCGTACGCTGTTAAAGAGAGCTACTGCATACTGCTGCTCATACACCTTCCCAAATGCAGCCATCACTTGCCTGCTACGTGCTAGAACACACACAAAACATGCAAAGGACCATTATGTTGGGCTGGATGAGCCTTGTCCCTCTACAACATAAACAGTGTCATGGAAAATTGTATTATTCTCTTATTCTGTTAGATTGGTAAACAAAATCTAATTGTGAAAGGGAACCTCTTCAAACAAACATTTTTTAATAATGTATTTTACTTAGGTACTCAACCAAAACTTTACAGATAATTCGATTTTCCTGATTGAATGCAGCCAGGCGTGCTAAATGTAAACCTCAGACAGACTGAAAATTACCATCAAAGAGATGTAACTGCCACAGAGTGTTTGGGATTGGATACAGCAGGTTAAGTTATTTGGTTTCACAGAGAAATATTAGGTTAAATGTACTTGGATGCGCTCTTATGGTGATCTATCCATTCATCTGTGATTTACAGCCACAACCATTAGGCAACATGGTTCCTGTTGAACACAAAGTTATTCTCAATGTTTATCAAAACACTATGATGTAACGTGTTTTTGATGGCTAGTAGTGTGACAGAAATGAAGCACAAAGAAGATGGTCTACTGACAGCCTTCTTTGTGCTTCATGCACTGCATTTAAGTGTGTGAACACTTGTGTTAGTGTGTGCGTGTGTGTGTGTACATCCTGTTGCAGTCTCCTGCGTCTCTGTGTGTTTGGCACATGTTTTATTGCAGCATAATGATCAAAGCGTGTAAAGGCACTGTTCTAGACAGAACAGTTCCACATGTTCATACAGAGCTGGGCAATATGATGACATTTATTGTTATCAAAACATTACATTATATGTCTCAATAGGCTTTTCTGAGCATACTGTATTATTTTCAATGTTTCATAACACAAAAAGCATCATTAGTCCTTCTTAGTTGTGTGAATGCCAAGAATAAATGTAAAAAGCAACTGCACCATTGGCTAAAATGTTTACGGCATTTAGCCTAGAATGTGTGGGAACATTAGTTTATAACAATTTAATCATGTTACAAAGGTAGTCAAATATAGTGTGAGTAGTCTTGGCCAAGGATTATTATTGAAATATGCTTGCCCAGGTAGGGTACCAAACTCCAGGTTTCATGGAACACAGACGCATTGAAACAACACTACAACAATTTGCACACATCTAAAGATTGTCCGCTTCACTTTTTGCAACAGCAAACACTGACCTAAAGTTTCTCTGAAGCACTTGGCTGTCAGCCAGAGTAACACTGCTGCACTGGAAGCTTCTAGCAAGCCAAAAGGGATTTAGTCAGCTGGACTGATGATGGCATGTACGTGTTTGTGCCAGGGTTTCCACAAGCAGGAAGGAATGGGCTGTTTGCAGAGGAAGAGAAGGAACTTCGTGTGTGTGTCTGTGTGTCTGTGTGTGTGTGTGTGTGTGTGTGTGTGTGTGTGTGTGTGTGTGTGTGTGTGTGTGTCTTGACTGCTAAAAAAACATTCTGCACAGACACATGCAGATTCATTACAGTGCAGTCCTCTAAACATTTTATTGTATTTTATTTTAGGCAACAGGGAATCATGCAGAACCGGGTAATGCATCACACAATTCTGATAGTATGGAACACACCCTCGATACTGCTTATCCCCATTATGTTCTCTCACACAAAGAATACAGTCAAATTTTCTACCCATAACAGTGGTATTTAAGTCAGATTTTCATCAGTTTCCCTTTAGCTCTCTGAGTACAGTGAGCTCTGAGTACAATGAGTACAGATTTGTTTTTGTGTGTGTGTGTGTGTGTGTGTGTGTGTGTGTTTGAGAGAGAGAGAGAGAGAGAGAGAGAGAGAGAGAGATTCATCTCAGAATCTTGGGACAACCAGAACATCAAAGTAAGACAGTGTACAGTTTGTTTTCTGTATTTGCAGACAAAGCTAATATACTCGCTGTCACAGTCACTGGAACATTTAATGTCACTTCTCTAAATGCTGCAC
Source organism: Brachypetersius gabonensis (assembly GCA_037577145.1). Classification (NCBI taxonomy): domain Eukaryota; kingdom Metazoa; phylum Chordata; class Actinopteri; order Characiformes; family Alestidae; genus Brachypetersius; species Brachypetersius gabonensis. The sequence goes on along the minus strand of JBBJLR010110073.1, from coordinate 15,752 downwards.
AAACTCAGAAAGTTGGGAAATCAAACAAATGTGACTATTTATTAACTCACAGATTAGAAACAAAAAAAATAGCCAATATGTACATAAGAATAACTGAAAACCTGATCCTGGGGAAAACATTATATCCTCACTAAACATACAAATATAAAAAAATTTTAAAAAGTTTTCAAAACTTAAATTGGCAACAAATGAATAGAAAATGTAATTCCAGGAATTGATAAGATAAGATAAACCTTTATTAGTCTGACAAGTGAGAAATACTTAAATCATAATAATTTATTGAGAGTGGTCTAAAACAGTGGCGGAGGGAATATAAACCAGACATAAAACGGTTTAATGCCTCTGGAAGCTAATTCACAGGAAATTATGATAGAAAATCATTACGGAAACACTGCCCAATGCCTGAGATTATGTGGTAGCGATGATAAAATGGCTTCATGTAGGAAGGGGTGTGCTTTGTAATGGTATGAGTATTGCAAGGGTGGTATTTTCTCATTAGTATGGAGAAATCACTTTTTGGATAGAAAATAAAATAGCAACATATTTGTGCTATAGACAATGTGACACCTGATTTTAATCACCCCTACTGTAAAGAAATGCAACTGTGAACAGTTTTACATCAATGCCTTTAACCTCAATGGCTAAAATATGCAGTAATTTTACGCAGTAATCCGTGAACTCCCTTAATTGATTAAAGTAATGTTTTACCAGACATTAAGCATAGCTTTGGACAAAATGACAGTCCCAATGGTAAATCACCCTTGGAAATTCTTTTTAGTCTAGGATTATCCTTAACGGAAGTCTAGGAAAATGGGTCGGCTTCCCAGAGAGGGGTGAAGCTAGTCATGGACCACACAACATTATGAATATAGATTATCCAATGAAAATGAACAAAAACACAAAGATATAGGCAAAAGATTTACAAGAATACAAAGTGACCTGAAGGATGGCATAAGATGATGCGTTTTAGTCTAATCTATGTGAAGTGTGTAGACGGTCTTGAGTGTGAGAAGCAGCTATGCATGTGTCGTGTGTGCACTGCAGTCCAGAGGAAGTCACTGATAGGAGCAGTACAGTAATTTCCACTGACTCACCAGAGCTGATGTGTTCTGTATCTGGAAATTACTATAGGACTCTAAGACAGACAAAACACGATCCACACACTGTTGGTTAGCTGCAAAAACACAAAAAGTACAATTTTACCATGTCCCTAAAGTTTGAATATAAGTTTTCACAGTCGCTCAGCTGAACAATTTAAAAAGTGATTTTAATTTACCATTGAACTGCCAATATTCATGTGGCAAATTTTTTTAAATAATTTTTTATCATCTATTCCCTAAAACACATTTTAGAATAAAGCAATATGTGGCTTTGTATGACTCAATTAAGTCTATTTTATATTGCTGCAACTTTAATAAGATGATAAACCTTTATAAAAATAGATTAAATGTTAAAATAATGTGTGGGCTAGTCAATTACCAATGTAACTAATCATGATGGACTTATCTGCATTTCAGACAATGAGTTGACTGTTAAAGGTCTTGCTGCCATTGATGGATTGTTGAAAGGCATGAACATCAGTGATAAAAACTCTCATTACTTCGCCACTACCTAAATATTGACCAGACACCTGTGTGAATGCACGCCCTCTCATGTGTGCTTCAGCTGGCAACTACGTAATTTACTGACACAAGAATGTGCTTGAACAGCAAAGATGAACCTCCCACATGTCCATCCTCTTGTTGCAATAAACTCCTCTGAAAAAAAGCTGACTAATCTCCTCTCCCAAACACCTGCTCCTAGTCAGCACTACTTCCTTCAGCACACACTTACTATTTTACTGTGTGTGGGCTAACTAATGACCAAACAGGATTGTGACCAACACATCAGAAGAGAACAAACATGGGAAAACTGAGAAGCCAAGAAAAAACAGTCAAAGACATAGAGGAGAACCTCACACTTGTGTCAAAGCATAATCACTGCTTTGCCATACCAGTTTCGAGAACATGTTCATACCTGCTTGCGCTCCATTTCTGTATACAGGCATGTTCTTTTAGTGGCTTTAGTTCATGACAGAGGTCTCAGGAAGAATTTCCTGAGCTACAGCTGCCCTTTAACCTTCTGACCTATTGTTCCTGCAACTGAGCCATCATTACACTGCAGGTGAAAAAGCCCTAAAACATTTTCAGAGACACTCTTAAAGCCTTCTACAGATGCCCTTGAAGAAAGAGAACATTTAATGGTTAATTCTTTCTCTTGTAATCATGAGTATAACCAAACCATTCATACCAACTCCAGAACTCAGTCCACTATTTAAAGACATAATTTGGCTAAAAACCAAATGTACACAATTATTCCCTTAGCCCAATGGCATCAAACTGATAAAACAAGTCAGTCAATCAGTCAAAACAGCCAACCACAGAAGGTGTGAGGCTAATATAGTCAACTGGTGCTGTAAGCTCAAACCCAAACAATTAGCAAAATAAATGCCTGAAACGTGGTGATATCACAGAGAAATAGATCATCTCTAGACATCATCATTGCTGTAAAATGAATGCTTGTCTATAGGGAAAATGTAACCACACTGCCAAAGAGTGAATATACTGAGATGCATGACCTTTTTCTGTAATAGTATGTGATTCATGGGTTGTGTCTACACTTTTAATGCATGTAGGCATTGTATTTTATGAACAATAAAACCCAATCAAGGAAATCGAATGCTTTGTTATGGGGTAGATGTAGAAACATCTTATAGTTATAATTCATATACTTTTTCTTATAGCAAGCGATGTAGCATTTTATACATATATGGATTGTGCATGGTTTAGCTTAACTACATTTTGTTTGACCTCCTCGCTTCAGCAGATATCTTATGCTAAGAGGCTCCTGCAATAAAATTTAGAGTATCATTACAAAATGGTCACAACTACTGTTTTCAGCTATGTGCCTTTGCCTAGTTATTTGGCTATGTTAATTTAGGATGGGGTGGAATTGTATAAATCAGACTTATGGCTGAACTACATCTTTAATTCAAACTGAGGCTATTAGCATTAGGATCTTTGCTGGTCCATGAACACATTCAAAATCGAAAGAGACAAAAAGGCAAATTGTTGCACTGTTAGAGACAATAACATCCATCCAGCTAGGGAAATTAGATCTTGGTGATAAAGCTGGTTTTGGCCATTGCTACCCTACATTTTCTCCATAGCCACATCAACCTGGTGAACAACAATTTATAAGAGGCTGACTCAGAAAATGGAATTAGTACTGAGACCTCCAGCTGCACTGTATGAACTTAAGAGTGTTCCTTTGTGGAGCTAAACTCAGAGGCTGAGAGATAAAAAGGCAAGAAGAAAGAGAAGAAAAAAGGAGGAAAGAAAGAGCAAGGGAGGGCAAGTACAGAAAGAAGCTAGGGATTCAGTCACAGACAAGACCACCTTTCATCTTCACTCAAACCTGCATTACGGATGATCACTCACAGATTAAATGCAATGGATTGCTGAACCCAGACGCATACACAGAGACACACACACACACACACAGACACAGACACAGACACAGACGCACACCATTTCAACTTTATTCAAGCATGTGTGGATGTGAAAGGTTGATGTGATGCCAAATTTCCAGCCACACTTCTAGACACATGTCTTCCTGAGGCATTCCCAGAATTCTTCAAGGCTGGTGCACTTCAGCCAGCAATAAAGCACTGCATACCCACAGAAAATCACTTTCTTTAGGATCTCTTTCCACAAAATTACAATATCTGAAGGTTTCCATCAATGCCTGTTTTTCTTTAATTACTGTGAAGGATGATATAAATTAAGCGAGGAAAATATGAGAGATCCTTCTAGGAGATTCCAGGGGAAGCATTTGTTCCACAAAAGAGGCTTCAGTAGCAGTTTAGTGAAAACAGAACAGCATAAAGGCATACAAATTATTGAACGTTTTCAGGTGCACACATATCCTGTCTTGAAAGACGTGACAATGAGGGGTGTAACCAAACACATATTTTCAGTTTTGATGCTATTTATGATTCTGTGGGTCAAGAACTATTAATACTGAAACAGTTTTTGAATTCCAACACAGGGGGTCCTCGAGTTACGACACTGATCTGTTCCTTCAACAGTGAAGTAACCCAAATTTTGGTGCAAAAAAACCCTAGCCTAAGTCACGTACTGATCCTAACACAGCTGTAAAATCATAAAAACACAACTATGTCACAGAAAAAGGAAAAGGAAAACTCCCTCACTCATTTTCCAAACTAGTTCACCCACATAGACCGTAAGTACGAGGATAACGATGTAAGCCATGTGGGAGTGGAAGTGGAAGTGAATGTCAAACTCGAACATCACATGTCAAGACTGTCGTCACTCGAAGACCCCCATACACTGCACTGTTATTTAATATCATGCTTGAACGAACTTCGCAACTCCAGTAAAGCAGATTTACGCAAAAGAAGGAAAAACATTCTCAACTTTCATATAAAGTTATGCAGATTTGACTGTAATATATTTTGAAATTGGCCAGTCCTTCTATTGGTCTGTTCATAAAGATGTAAAGACCTTATAAATGGCTGCTGACATTTCCCAATTATGTAAAAAAACTTTTTTTAAACAATAACAAAGAAATACCCAGATTTATTCCACAGCTGCAATATTTTATGGCGCACAGAAAGCTGTGATGTTTGTGTAAGGAGGCATAAATGTGGACAGAAACTCTGAGATCACAAACTCTAGTGCCAACATTACAAACAAAAAAACACCAGTGTTCATAATGACTGGTTGTGCACTTGTGCACTTCCCATGTTTCTGCGTTTTGGGTGTCCTCTATTGTGAATGTCTCTATGCCAACATGAAACACCAGCCACCAATGTGCTGTACAGGTGAGAAAGGCATGCATTTATGTGCAGTAAGACCTGAGGTCCTTTTCAACAGCCTGTCTGGAGGAGAACAACGTGCCTGTACAGGCAGTGGCTCTGACTGACACCCAGAAAGGTGCAGGACAAAAAGGAGTTGGGGGGCCCCCAATTGTTTACCCGTTTATGGTTTGGCGCACTGACAAAGACAGAATATTGCATCAAATGTGCCTAAGAAGTGAAGGTCTGTGTCTGTTCTGGGTCTGAAGTAAATTACTTGATTTTAACACTGAAGTAAGGAGTCTAAGTCAACAACAATGGAAGACAAGCCGGCATGTTCAGGGATGACAGACTTGTAGTAGATGAACTTGTAGCTCCACTCAACTATACTAGTCGACCACAGACAAACATGTGTAGGATGAGTACAACCAGCAGACAGAAAGTATCTTAAAACCTCTTAGAACTAGTTTTAGGTTATACTGCCTTTTGCAAATGTCAAACTATTTTGCATGAAAGCTGTGGAGATAAGAGCTTCTAAAACATACATCAGACATTTTTGATAACAGTTACTGGAACAAATTCAAAGCATAACCATTAGCTCTCGTTACACAGCGTCTTTGTAGCCTTCTAGTCTACTTCTTAACAAAAGTGACTGACTATTAAAGTGAACTAGAAGAGGAAGTTGGTCTCAGTGGTCTAGAATGAGACTATTCTTGCCTATTTTGGCTCCTAGTCTTGGTCAAACTGACTGAGGGCTAACCACAGCTGAGTCCTGAGGCTGCGACTAGCCTTACCTGAGATCATCTCTCGCCTCCCCTCGTCCAGGTGTGTGGAAACCACGTCTCCCATGGTGACAGAAGCACTTAACCCAAGTCGGGGAAAAAAAAGCGCCAAAACCTCCTTGGGGAAACAAAGTTGGCGTTAGCTTTTGGAGAAAAAAAAACTATGAAAAAGCTGAAACTCTTCTCGTCTGTTTTCTTCTCAGCGCTTTCCGAGTAAACACCATCCCCAGAGAGGACAGGTTGGTTGGGCTTCTCTTCAGCTGACTGACTCAGAAACAGCAGATATCTGCAGGGCAGCAGTGAAGAACACGTTCACACTTCTCTCGTTTAGGCTAGTCATTCCCAGACCCCGTGCTGAATTTACAGAGTGTGACAGTGGGAGGGTGTGGTGGAGTTTGGAGTGGCGCCGCCCCAAACATCAGCCCTCTCAGAACATCGCTGAGAACCTCCCTGCAGCTCCCTACATCTACAGCTACTCTCTTCACACACACCTTGTACAGACATATTCTAGCCATGTTGTACATTTATACCTGTAGATTTATACGACACTTCTCGAGTGCAATGTTTCTTGTGCAACATGTGCAATATTTTGTTGCAATATTGCTGTGTGCAAGATTTTTTGGTGCATTTCTGTTTCTTTTAATGTCTGCTGCGACCAGGAACTTGATGATACTCCAGAGTGTACATACATATATATCCACAGTCTAGATATACAGTACACTCACGTATGTGTAAACATATGTATGTATGTATGTATGTATGTACGTATATGTATAAATATATATATATATACACCCTAGTGTTTCAAGCTTCTTAAAATTGACATTTATACAGTTCAAGCCCCAATGAATAGCATGAATTGGTACAAAGGACAGAGCTGATCTGAGAGAGGTTTAAATATGGTGCGGTAACCCAGTAGTGGAAAATAAGTCTGAAGTGCCAGTACCATCTGGAATGTGCCTAGTTTGGTTTGGGTTCATTCTACAGCAACCAAGATCTGCCAGAACTACCTCAGGAAAACGAACAAGATGGCAAGATGGAAAACATGGAGTGTCCAGAAGTCTCCAGACTTAAACCCCGTCTAGCTGCTTTAGAATGAACTGGACAGAAGAGTGAAAGCAAAGCAACCTATAAGTGACACACACTTATGGTAACTTCTGAAAACATAGTTGGAATCTATCTACCTATCTATCGATCGATCTACCTACCCACCCACCCACCCATCCATCCCTCTATCCATCTATCTATCTATCTATCTATGTATTCATTCATCCATTCGCTCATTCATCCATTCATTCATTTAGCCTTTGTAAGCATAAGTGGACAATAATAAAGACATCATAAATAAAATAACCTGATAAAAATATTCTCATGGTTTCCTGAATAAATATGTGTGTATCATATGTACATTTCTAAAAAAATGTCTGCAATGTTAATTAATAAAGTTTAACAAACTAACCGGGACTAAACATCTGTGTTTGGCCAGAAAGTGTCATGAAATTAAGAATTTTCAGTTATTTATTTCATAGTCTTGGGGTATTAGTACAAGATTATAGATAGAATGGGACAGCGTCCCCAACTGCGTACATCTACGCTAATACATATAAAATTTGGAAACAGTTGTTAGAAATGCATCCCATGAAAGGGTGTGTAAAGCTGAAAAATAAAATGAGTTCAAATGAGTATGGTAATAAAATGCTGTGCTTCCCTCTAGTGGACACGTTTGGTACAAACTTTGATCCATAGTTTAAATTAGCCAATTATTAAACTATATTCATTTTAAATCGTTCATTTCAATTAATCACTCATTAAAAAAATATTTGATTTATATAAAATACCACCCCACACACCAAATAAATAACAGTTGTTCAAATGATTTAAAAGACATCCGTTGGATAGCAATGATATTCAAATCGCATTGCCGTTTATTTTTTTTATATATATTTTGAATTTTTATTAATAAATTTCATGTAAAAAATATTTTTATAGTATTTTATGATAGAATTGAAATAGTATTTTATGATAGAAATGATAGAATTGAAAATGGTCCATTTCTACTATAACAGGCCGACCTACCGTAGGATGGGACCTGTAACAGTACAGGTGGGAAACAAAGCACCAGAGGACAGCAGAACACTGCTAACAAACCTCATTATCTCTACATGATTAAAATGTGAAACGAGTATCACAATAGACAGATTAATGGGTTAAGGGGATTCTCATGAAATCATATATTGAAAAGCACAAAAATACATACATTAGTAAATAAACATTCAAGAGATATTAAAATATACAGAAAATTACATACGAGAATAAAATAAAAACAACACATACAATTAAATGATAAACAAAAATATAAAACATAGGAGATTTTGAAGCACAGATATTTTACATTTTAAAAGGTAACAAAAACCTTAAAATACAGATGAATAGACACATAGATAGATAGATAGATAGATAGATAGATAGATAGATAGATAGATTTACACATTCACACATACACCGACGGATAGATGGACAGATATATATATATGGGGGATGAAATATTCAGAATAAAAGCTCTGTATTTCGCTTCTGTGTGTGTGTGTGTGTGTGTGTGCGTGTGTATGTGTGCTGCAGGGCGGGGCGCAATGACGCCTCCCCGAGCGGAGCCTCCGCAGTCTCCACCACAGCAGAGCAGGAGAGAGGGAGAGAGACACACGCACGGACAAGGAGAGAGAGAGAAGGAGACAGAGAGTAGGGCAGGAGACGCTCTCCATCATTCAGCAACAGCATCATGGCACCCATCGGACTAAAGGCGGTGGTCGGCGAAAGTAAGTGCACCCCTAGTGCATTAACACCCTCTCTGATACAGATCTCACCATCTGCGGACAAGCAGAGCATTCGATAAGATGTTTCAGGCCTCCAATGTGTGTGTGTGTGTGTGTGTGTATGTGTGTGTGCGTGTCCCTGAGTATTTGCTCTTTCCATTGCTTTCTCTCTGTTCTTCTCTGGGTAATCGTTCCGTGGGTGTCGTTTAATTAATTCATAAACACCTGTGAAACGACACCCTCTGAACAATCACGCAGAGAAGAACAGAGAGAGCGAGACACATCTGAAACGTCCAGTGCGTCCAGTATTTGTGCGTAAGTGCGAGCGTTGCAATCTTTAATGTAACGGACGATGGCATCGTGGTGGGTGTAGTTGCAGTAATGATGGTGAATGGAGGACAGCGTTCGTGATGGTGCATTAACAGAGTCGGAGCCCTCGTGGAGACTACTATTGGAGGAAAATCGCGAGCTGGTTCGTTGTTGGAGTGGTCTGTTCCACCTTAAATGGAGCAGCAGTTACGAGAGGCGCACCAGTGGAGCTACTGTGTTGCTTTAAGGTGGTACAAGAGGGTGACGAAGAAGAAGAACACAATAGATTTAGATTTAAAAAACACATGAAACCGAACCCGGTTCCGCGAGGCTGAAATAGATGACTGCTGCATCTTCAACTGCAAAATGCGCAGCGCGCGTGTTTGTATGTATGTGTGTGTGTGTGTGTGTGTGTGTGTGTGTGAGAGAGAGCGAGAGAGAGAGAGAGAGAGAGGTGTGTGTATTTGCGTGTGTTTGTGTGTGTGTGTGTTTGTTTCCGCTTTCCATATTTGTCCAGCAGTGCATTACACATTCCCTGATTTCCTCAGAGAGACAGTTCAAAAGCCCGAATGCTGAATTTCTCTGGCAGATCTAACATGAAAGGAGTGTCTTGTGTGTGTGTGTGCGTGTGCGTGTGAGAGAGAGTGTGATAAGCTACCCCACAGACCACCCCCCCCTCCTTAGGGACTAAGGACATATGAAGGCTGTTAAGGGGGGGTTTAGGGATCAAACAAAGGCTAAAAAAATCAACTGTACCATCAGCTTGAATGAATGTGTAAGGACCTGAACCCAGATCTATACTAAATGCTTTCTTCACATTTTCACATTTCACATACATATCTTTAGGTGTTGGACAGAAATGCATATATAGATGCCTGTGGATGAAGCACTTGCATTAGAATTTATCATTCCTAAACACTTACTCATATCAATGCAGGTGCATTAATACCTGAAAAAGATCTTAAAATTAACAATGCATAGCCTCATTATAAAGCTTAGCTGCTGTGTAATAAATGTGACTAAGGATAGTAATGAGTAGGCCTAATATTTTCCATGTGCAATCTTGTGGGAATATGTGTTTGTAGTATTGTACGGTTATATAATGTAGTTCAGACAGAAAAGAAAAAATACCTAATTTCAGCAGCTGCTAGTTGAAATACGTTTTTGTTCCACTTAGTGATGTTCTGTGGATGGGCCTTGTTCATTTAAACACACACACGCACGCACGCATGCACACACACACACACACACACACACACACACACACACACACACACACACACATACACACACACACAGAGCGATGGTGCGTGTGGATGGGGGATGGGTTCAGCTCATGCTCATCTCTGCCTCCTGCACTGCTATAAAACATGGCTGGGTCATGGAGACAATTGCAATTGTAGGATGGAGAGTAGCAGTAGCACATTCTTCTGCACGATAAGAGTTGCTCTGAAGATGCGAATGGGTTGATAATGCACCCTGATAATGTTCTGGTTATCACATCGTGCATAACAGAGAGGTTTCAGCAGATGCAGTCTGTATTTCATGTTGGCCATACTCACACAGCAGTGTCTTGAGTATACAGGACAGAAACTACATAAAAAATATTTCTGTAAAGCCTGTAACTATTGTCTTACTCCAGAAAAAAATGAATTCAGTGTGCTGTGAGGGTAAAAAGGATGTAGTGATGCAAGCTGAATGAAAGTGTAGTTGTAAAGACAGCTGCAGAACTGGGCCAAAACAATGAGCTGTGAATGGCTCAGAGAGTGCTGTTTTAAAGTCACTTTTATTTTCATTATCTTTTAAACAAATTTCTCCATTCATTTGCCTTATTCTGCATCTTTTAATTTGCGTATTTCATTTATTCAAGACGGGAGCACATCATTTTTAAAATGTATTATTTGCAAATGCTGGTAGATTTTGATTTACTACAGTGTTACTCAAAGGAAAAAGAGCACGGGATTAGTTGAGTAGAGAATCACTGATAAATTACACCCAGAAGTCATCGCTGTAGTAAGACAAGATTGGTATCTATCTATAAGGAAGACAAACCTTTTTTTTTTTTCAAACTTTTTGTTTGCAATGAGATTTAGTTTTTTAAAATTATTTTGTAAATTGGGGAAAACTGAGGGAAAAGGGAAAACGAAGAGAAACCATGCCCATGACTTTCTAATGTGAGATTTAATTAGCTCACATTAAATCAGATACATTTCCAAAAGCTGGTTTGGCCAGAGGGAGAAAAACTGCACAATATACATGTCATATATTAGTGCTGAATGAAGCTTTGATATGTACTAGAAGCATGTTAGAGAACATTTATAATAATAATGTGCCTCTGTTATTGTCATTTGTAGTTCTTGACATACTTTGAAAATTACATGTGCTCTACAAATTGCATGAACAGATCATGATAAATTAACCAGGTATGATTCACAAATACTTTAACCCTTACATTTCCCATAAAAAACATTTTGGAGATTTGTTCCAACATAATATTGTTCTTTTTAGATCACATGATTGATTGAAGGACATGAGAGGTAAGGATAATGCATAAAACTCCATGTGATAAAAGAGTATTGATTTGTTTTAAAGAAAAGATAAGCAAGAAAAAGAAAGCAGCCACAACTGAACCAAAGAGCAATATTGCCTAAAATCACAGTCAGGATTGGCGGTAGAGCTCTGTGCGGTCTTTATAAGAGGCAAATCATTGTTCACTTTTTGTGTTTGTGGAGTTTCGCTAGAGTACACAGATTTTTAAAATAGCTAAAATAGCAGGTGGGAACAATTTTTGAATTTGTTATATCTTCCTAAGAAGTGAAGAAAGTCTTCTTTTTTGTGTGATTTCCTATCTATTTGGGCCTAAAAAACACCTTACACCTTCTTTGAATATATTTTTTATTTTTATTTACCAGTATGTCTACTGTAGAGGACAACAGGAAGATCTTTGTGTGAAAATAGAACCGAATTTAGAAAATGAAAAACATGGTATTAACCCAAGAACACATTCAATTTGATCCAAACAATAAAATTCTGTATCACTCTTCTGTTGCTTGTTACTTGCAATGACAACACATCACGTATTTTAGGTCAACAGTGAATTTCAAGTCATAGAACATCCTCTGGATATTTTAGGTGTGATAATCCTGGAAGCATGTTTTATTTTAGGTTAAAAAGAGGAACATCTTGTATTTAGTGAACCTCATATATGTCTTGCCATTGCAGTTTCTAGCATGCAAACCCCATCACATGACACATCACTGGAAAGCCCAGGATGTCCTCTACAGAATACTACAGGGCTTGATGGAGTCTCTCCAAATACTTAGGGAAGAGACAGGTGAACAAAATGTCCACTATAAAGGACATTAATAAATCGGCCGGGTGTCAGGAGGATTTTGTGAGTGTAGCAAAGCTGACATTTCCATACACACATGCAGATCCAATCAAATCTCCTGGTCAGTTACTTCAGTGATCATAAATGCAATTACACTTTTATACATGGACAGCATCCACATATGGGATACCATTTAATGCCAGCTGTGAAAAGACCTATTGCCAGACTACAGGGAAAGATGTCTCCATTGTTGTGTAATCTTGTGTTGTATTGTGTTTATGGTCCTAGAAAAAGTTGTTTGATTTTACTGTGTATTGGTATATGATTAAAATGGCAATAAAATGACTTAATTTAGCAAGACTGATTAAAAAAAAATTTTTCTCCAGATAAATACAATTTATGAAGCAGAGATGACGTCTGAATGGAAATAATCTCAACTGCTGGCACAACCGATAAAGCAGGGAACACTGTTAGTGCAGTGGATGGATTTTCACTTCAGACTGGTGACAGGTTTGCAAAAAAGGGATTGTTAAAACGGTTTATTTCATTATGTATTCTTTTGCACAAAAATCTTAAAGGTTAGAGTTACATTTTTCTGAGTTGACACATACGGGACTGTGTTAGAAACCTTCAAATAATAGAAAAATGAAAATGGTTACATCTCCATCAGGGGCGTAATGTGAATGTAGCCGCAATACACTTTCTGGACCCTGTTTGAGATTAGAAAACTCCCACCATACAGCCTACACAGCAGCCGTTGCAAAACACACATAGCAATGTCACGCATTACTAGACTGTGTTGGCTTAAAATATTGTGTAATTATATTTACGTTACACTCGCACTGTATCTGAGAACAATGCATTCTCCACACAAGTTACTGCTAGAGTACACTATGTTTTGCTGACGCTGTTTATGGAGCAGTTGCCTCTTACTTCACTTTTCCATCTGAAGGGATGGCAGTTCTGTCTGTAGTTGGCAAATGTAACAGTGATTGACTATTTGCTTTTAGAGACGTCCTCAGTTTTTGAATGAATTGAGCTGAGATTGAGGGAGCACTAAAAGTGTTGTCTTTAGGATAATAACAGGGAGATACCAGAATCACTGCTCCTTGCTGTCTCTATAGGGAATACTTTACCCAGAATTCCTGATGTACACACAAGCTGTATTGCCAGGCTATGAAAATAAGCTCGAGCACAGAACTCAGGGGAGAGATAAATCAGACCGGGGGATAGAAGATACAGTTGCTGCCTAGACGACTCTTCTGCAGTGAAAGAGACACAGAGCACGTTAAACTGACACAGTTGTGTCCGTGTGTGTGATCCTGTGTGTTGTGAAAATGTCGAATGGTCATCCACTGCAGGGCTTTCTTCACCCATATCAGATACACAAGACATTTAAAGAGCAAAAGGTACACAAATATATCCTGTATAAAATATACATTCAGAAGATGCCACCCAGGAAATACAAAAACAGGGCTTCATAATACATTTTTCATGCCTGTATAAAAATTTCATAGTAAATAGCACAGACATCAGATTACTCCGCATTTTTTGGGGAGGCTAAATGGTTTAGTAATCCTTTACATGGACTGCATGAGCAGAATGCTAACATGTGTCTTTGTAGAAGGTAGGATAACACAAATATGTGTATGCATTATGCATCACAACATTTTGTTTTTTGGAAGCTTGATAAGTTGGAATAGAAGCAGCCATGCCACATTTAAATATAGTGATTATAAGGGGTAAGGAGTACAATTATATTCATTCAGTGTTACACTTGCTGCACCATATTCAGTTAAACAGGAGTAATTATGCTCAGATTGTAATGCATGTGGTGAGTATTCTTTAAATACAGATAAAATCCACATTATACTCAAAAAAACATATTTTATCACAGACTAACCTCTAGTAAAAGGATGCCGGGTGTAAATCATGGCATTGTTCAATTTAATGATTGCTGTCTTTATAAAACATAGTAAAGACATTGTTCAGTGTGCTTTCACAACAAAGGAAAATGCCCAGGTACATTTTTGTCCCTTGTGTACCTTCAAAAGTACAAAGTAGTCCCTTTGTACCCTTTGTACCTTTTTTAAAGGTACACCTCTTTCAATTGTGAGGTTTTTATTTCATAGTGAGGATGCACTTGTATCAAATCATTACCTTTCCACATGTCCTGGTTCATCATAATTACTTCATGATAATTATTTTTAAAAATGAGTTATATGGTTTCTAGCTGTTACAGGAAATTCTGATATAAGTAAATCACCAAACTGGAGACCAGGGTTAACAAAATGTAACAAACTGAATGTGAATTTTGAGCTTGCAGCATAATTTAGTTCTATCCTTTATAATGGAAGTGATGAGTGCTATAAGGCCAAACTGACACCTATAACTGTGTAAACGTCTTCCCCTCTAGTGTTTCTGAATTTTATGTCTGACTGCACTCACACCTATTTGTAGAACATCCCTGGCATATCTGAATGCACTTTGACCCTAATGTGAAGGAAGAGGGCCACAGTGTCACGCTTTTCTCAGCTGTGTTTTCATTGGCCTGTTCTGCTCAGGGAGCTGGAGATGAGGCTGTTGCGTAATGACTCAGCATGCTGGAGTCTTACACAGGGAGGACAGTAGAAACACAGCTGACTGTGTAAGTGTGTGTGTGTGTGTGTGTGTGTGTGTGTGTGTGTGTGTGTGTATGTGTGTATGTGTGTGTGTGAGAGAGAGAGAGCTCTGTCCTTGGACTGTGTGTCACAGGGAGGGGCCCCTGAGCATTGTCTCTCACGTCTCACTGTTCCTCAAGGACAGCCATGCACAGCCACAACAAGGACAGTTTCTCACACCAAGAGCTGTATCTTGTACATCCAAACTCCATGTACATAATAACATATTAAATGGGGATGTAATTTGCCCTGATATACATATGGTATATATGGTATCTATTCATCAACAGTGACAGTTCAATTATAAAGATGCAGTCTCAAGGAAAAAACAGCAACTCAATAGAAACAAACAGGGTTTCAAATGTTATAGCAGATTTTAAATATAGACACTTTAAATATATGCAGTTCTAAAATCCTATTGGCTGAACCACATTTGTAGCTATTGTAAAATATACATATGACAGCACACATCACATTAATTGAATTTCTTTATTAATCCCGAGGCGTTATGTTGCAAAACAACCATAGCACACTGTTAATATCTTTGTGCATTATAATATAATTTGTTCTATTTCCTATTGTATTTTTACTTAAAAATGTTAAGTACACTTTTTGTACCTAACATAAACAATGCTAAATTAATTGCAATGCCAGATCCGTCTTTTAGAAAATTCAGGATAAACTACTTTAAATGGAGTGAAATCATCTACGGTTGGATAAATGGCTGTCTCTTTAAGTGAACATCCTCAGAGATGGAGTGAAAGTGGGCCATGGTATGAGAGCTGAAAGCCCCAGGGGACCTGTGGACAGTGAAGGGTTAAATGCACAGACTAGTATGTGAGAGTGGAATAGGTGGGGGTGTTGGGTTCATACAGTCTACTGCACTCAGTTCACCCAGCGTTCAATACATACTAATGTAGCAAAGCAGTAACTGATGCACAGAATCTTATTAAACCAGTACCTCAAATTCAGACATAGATGTTATATACTGTTATATATATA
>JBBJLR010110016.1:0-22193 GCA_037577145.1 Brachypetersius gabonensis | reverse complement strand
ACACACACACACACACACACACACACACACACACACACACACACACACACACCACACACACACACCACACACACACAGGGCTCCCAGAAGAATCTCGCCCACCCCGCATTTCCCCCATTCTGCAGTGTAAGACAGCATTTGTACCATTCTCATAGGCCTAATGTGGACTGTGGTCTCATCACTGCTCTCACTAACAGCATGTGGTCAAGAAGCAGCAGATTATTTTTGCCCAATTTTGGCTCATAAAAATTTAACATTTTTACTTCAAGGCATTTTATTTCAAGATAACTTTACTAATGGGGACTTTTATTTATTTGTTTATTATTATTATTATTATTATTATTATTATTATTATTATTATTATTAATAATAATAATAATAATAATAATAATGTATTTTTCATTTATCTGTTTATTTCCATAACTCATCATCCAAACATAAAAGGTCTTATATGAGAATTTACAAAATAAAAGCCCACTGAGGTGCGCAAACAACAACGCAAACTGTATGGTTTCCATTGTGATGATTAACACTGTAACACAGCAGTAACAATATCCATTTTATATTATATTTTATATCCATTAAATATATTATATCAATTATATTATGATGGACACTGTAATACTGCTGTAAAAATGTCCGTTATATATTATATTTGAAATCTCTTAAATATTATATCTACTGTGATGATTAACACAATGATACTAGTGTAACAATCTCCATTTTATATTAGATTTTAGAACTATTAAATGTAGTAAAAAATTCTCCATTTTATATTAGATTTTAAACCTCTTAAATACAATAAACTCTTCATTTGAAATCTCTTAAATACCATAACCATTATATATAAATATTATATCTACTATGTTGATTAAAACGATGATACTAGTGGAACAATCTCTATTTTATATTACATTTGACATCTATTAAATATAATATATAATTCTCCATTTTCAGTGCTCTGTAATACTTAGAAAGTCCAGCAAATGCTTTAATTGCATAGTCTTGATGGCGAAATGTGAAAATGGATTTCTCTAAAGGTAGACAGACTAGTCGGTGCTGTGGGAGAGAGGGATGTGAAATAGTTAACACCCCCCTCCACAGCTCCTCCCTCGGGGGCCAGGCTACCTGCTTCCCAAACGAGGAGATGTGACGCCCCTCCTCTTCTCTCCAAACATCATCCGCACTTTCCCAACACGCCTGCTGGAATACGAGGGACTTCAACTGGGGTGGCTTGAAGTTGAAGTTAAAATGAAGACCTAAATAATAAGAAAATATAAGTGAAACCCGTCTGAAGAGCACTTGTTGCACGGTAGGACTCCTCACTTCCCTGTAATAGATGGTGTAGTGTTGTTAACCCTAAACCTAGAGGCTAACCTTCACCCTAAACTCCTCTGCTCCACCCGGCAGCTGCTCCGTTTGAGGTGGAACCAATCCAGCAAGCGAAGGGAAACGCCCTCTTTCAATGGAAACCTGTGCAAACAGGGATGTCTGGCACCCCCTACACTAGTTGTCAACTTGTTTGAAATAATTTCATTCAGTTTCTCAACTTTTCCTGCTTTTGTCCGATTTCAGTCCTGCTTATGGCCTATGGCTTGCCCCTTCTTTATTACTTTCTCCACTGCTGTCAAACTACAAGTAGTTTTCCATCCCTTTAAATCTTTTGTTAGTTTTATTTAGTTACACAGTGTCACAAAAGGGGTTTAATGTGAATTTTGGTACACCGTGTGGACAAAAGTATTGGGACACACCTGTTTTTCACAGTTTGTGCTAGGCCCCTTACTTACACTGAAGAGCAATCTCAATGCTTTAGCAGACCAAGACATTTTGGACAACGCCATGCTTCCAACTTTGTGGACCCAGTTTTGGGAAGAACCTCTTCTATTCCAAGTCTTATGTATTTGAATGCAATTAAAGTTAAAGTCCCTGTGGGTGCAATGGTCAGGTCTCCCTATACGTTTTTTCTACATAGTGTGCTTTTAAAAAGTCTTTTTCACTTTGTCAGCTGCTGTTAAACTGCTTAAAAGTGATGAAAAACATCTTAAATCTTTTGTTAGATATTGCACTCTGTGTGTAATATGAAATGTGAAACATGCCATCCATGGCTTCTGCTTAAGGGACTGATGAGCTACCCCCCATCTTTCATTATGGGGTTTATTAAAGATTTTACAGACATTTCTTTTTATACTGAAAAAAGGGCTGTTCTGGCCATTCTGGCCATTTCGTCTTTCTGGTGTGTGGAAAAGTCCAGGAGCCCCTGGAAGTCTGCCACTGAAGTTCTGGTTTCCATGGCGATGTGGCTTCCAAGGGTGGCATGGCTGAGGTGCCATTCAGTTCAGCGGGCACAATGTGCAGGAGTCCCGGATATGTAGGTCAGCTTATGCTAATGCATGCTCCCGATCCGGTGCACCCGCAGACCCC
Source organism: Brachypetersius gabonensis (assembly GCA_037577145.1). Classification (NCBI taxonomy): domain Eukaryota; kingdom Metazoa; phylum Chordata; class Actinopteri; order Characiformes; family Alestidae; genus Brachypetersius; species Brachypetersius gabonensis. The sequence continues at coordinate 19,772 of JBBJLR010110016.1, read as the reverse complement.
GCAGACCTGTTTGTGAATGCTTATGTGTTAGAAGGTGGACAGGTGGGCCTGGTGGTCAGACACCCTTCATAATCAGTCAATTCAGGGCAATTCCAACAATGTTTCATAATTAAGTGGTTAAGATGCAAACAGTGTAACTTTGGAGTGAAATGCTCTGTTCCAGAGAAAATTGTTCACCATGATGGTGAATGGAACCAGACGTCCGTCTCATGGAAGTTATTCCTTATGCATGTGCTGCCTTACTACTAAACTTTGTTTTTGCAGAGTTTGAGAATCTTATGGCCTAAAACTGAACCCGTTAATGGTGGAGGGGTACATGCGACAGACAGTGTAAGGCAAAGTAGTTCCCACATTTATTTTTTGCACATTTAATATTTTGCCATCATCAAAATTCCATATAAACACTGAGAAGACGGGTTGATAGGAAACGACTGTTTGTGTTTAAGATGCCTGGTTCCATTCCCCATCACTGTAAATCGGCATCACTGTAAATCACTGTAAGCCTCTACAATGAACAGTTCCACATCAAACCCGCCCTGAATGAATTATGCAGGAAATGTGCAAAGTTAGTGGAATTCCCCTTTAAGGTGCCCTAACTGCTGACACAGGTGTTCTGTGCCTATGGAAACTAGGGCTGCACGATATGAGTAAATTGCGATGGCGATATCACATACGATAAGTAAATAAAAACTTAGCCTTTGTAGTGTTTATGTTTTTCTGCTTTGGATTTGCTCCAGACACTGACTAGTCTATGCAGAAAAAAATGAAATGCAATATTTCCATTTCAACATGTTTTTTTTTTAATTTATTTAACAGAGCATTTTAATGCCTCCCATAAAACATTTGAACAATTGAACAATGTTGAAAAAAAACCCTGAAAATATTTTTTAAACATTTTAAATCTTAAATAAACATAATCTAAATTATAGTAAGTTCTTAGCCAGAAAAAATAGTAAAAGAAACAATATATAACAGCAGCACAGAAGATAAAGAAACTGCCCAGTGATTTTTTTGTTCTCTTTTCTGTGGCACTGGGTGAAGAGTTTTGGAAAAACACCATTTATTACAGTTTAGTCAATAAATGCGATATGTATAATTTTTTCACGATATGTATATTGTGCATGTTGATATCGCGATGACGGCGAATGACCCAGGGCCTGCAAGCGTAACCTGTATTTTTTTAATGGCCCTTGCCCTGCAGTTTACGATGTCATTGTTTATGGGGTCATTTATTTTCCCATGCTTCTAGAGAAGCTATTTTTGTTACTGTGTAGAGGAGCTTAGTTTTGATTGACTAACCTGTATCACAGCATATTCAGGACTCATCATGGGACTAAAACACTCCTTTGATCTTGAGCATGAATGGGCAGGGCTAACCTATTTTTTTACAGTGTTAGTTTTTGTGACAACAGATAGACAGTGCATTCAAAATGGACATTTCCATTCCATCTGGACTGCCTGGTTTGTGCATGTTTATGTACAGCGAAATGTTCTGTGATGGAGGCCCTTTAAAGGAAATGAAAGCGCTCATGACTTTACATTTGCATGTTATATTAGAAATGAATTGGACCATAAATTATGGGTCTTTGCTGAGCCATCTTTTAATAGTGGGAGTTTTTTTTAACCAGGGAGATTTCTCGTCTGCCACGCCCCCTTGTCCTCCCGCAGTGTTGCTAAGCACCCCCCCCCTACCATAAACCCTGCACAAGGACAAGGATGAATGAATTAATGAATTAACAATGAATTAATTATTGTATTTAGTTGTTTATGCCAAAGAAAATGACATTGTATACCAAAGAAAACGCATGTGCATAATTTACAATACAGTCTATACAGCGGTAATATCGGTATTTACATTCTAGCGCTGCTGGTGTTAAGTGTAAACTGTACAGTACGGATATGGGTTTATCTTTACATTGTCTTGAACACTAATGAGTTCAAAATGAAATTAAAGTGTTTTGGGAGAATGTTTGGGGGCATATTTAGGGATTACACTATGAAAATAGAAATTTTTAGGCATTTTTTACTCTTGGAACATAACCCAGTGTGTCAAAAAAATAAATACAATTGAGTGTGTGCTTTAGGCTGTTTCTGACTGGAAGAGTTTTACCAGTTTCACGAGAAAGTTACATTATAATGGTTCGCTCGATGAGCAAATAATTAAAATACTTATTTGCTTGTTACATTTACATTCAAAGCTAAATATCCTTTTTTTAAGCCACACAATCTGCAGTGTAATCTATCTTATTAGTGTTATTATTATTATTATCAGATAAGGCCTTTAAAGGTTTGTTTGTTCTCCTTTAACATTTCGGATCAAATATGTTGATTTCAAACAATGCCTTTCTATTGCCATGGACGTTCAGCAATGTGCAGTTGTCAAACGTTTCTGACAACAGCAAACATGGCGACAGTGGACGATGTAGTAATAAATGTTTATTACGACATAGAGCTTAAAATTCCTTATAAACTTGCACAGCCTCTTGCCAAAGAGGCTTAGAGTAATTGGCTGCACTGTGCTGCTTTTCGCACTAAAAGAGAAGAGATGCTGAGAAATCTCACACTTTAAATGATCAGAAAATTCTCAATGCAACTTTTATGATAATACAAGCACAACAAGCTTGATGCAACTCAGTATTTAAGTATTGTGATACCCAGCACAGTCCTTTGTGAGGCTCATGATAAAATCAGTAACTGAGTGCTTCAGACCTGATTGTTGGGTGAGTTCAGGCAGCAGATAAGGAGGAAAACGCTAATCACTGTCAGCACTGAAATCCTGATGGTGATAAATAAAATAACTCTGACTGTTACAGCTGACTATTAATACTGAGTAATAATGCTCCCAACTGGATATACTTAGAACTGCAGTAAATAATATACTAAATTATGATTATAATCATAAAACATACATACCCGTAAATACTCTGTCTTACTTGTCTTTATTTTAGTGCATCTGTGCATAACTTCCACTCCCTTCCACCAAAACATGTTTACTGGATAATTATCAATAATAACTACTAATGTAACCTTGATACCTAATATAATCCATGGTGACAGCCTTAATCATCAGGGCTTAGTCAGTTTCTCTGATGTGAATGAAGGCAGAACCTTTCTGTGACATTTAACTTTTTAAACTAAAGTCACAGGAACTTATTTTTGAGTGAAAGTGTGTGAATAATGAATTACGTAAGACATATTGCAGTGCAATGAACCTGCTGACATTATTACAAAATAAATCTGTTTTGGACATATAGTGTCCCGCGGCTTAAACACCAGTACCTAGGGCTTCACAATATCAAAAACATATTAGTACTGTATTGGGATTATACTCCTAGAGATTGCAGTTGCGATGCCGTGTAACCCATTCACCAAGTAAAACAGTAGGTAGCCAGCGACGCAGTGTGTGTGCGTGGTATCTTGCTCAAGAGTACCTCAGAGGTGCCACTGACTTAACGCCACCGCCGGCGTCTTTTTCTGCAGCTCAGTGCGTCTTTTCAAGTTGAAAAAAGTTCAAAAGAAAAGGACGCCCTACGTCAAGCGACTTTTTGACAGCTGACCAATGACAAGCGAGTAGCGAGACCTGTCGTTTCCATAACAACAAGAACAACAAGAAAAAATGGAGATGGCGCCGGTAGATAAACTAAAAAAGAGCTCAGGACTTTTTTGAGAAAGTGGTTTGCTCCATAGGGTTATAATGTAAAACAGACGCTGGCAGTTTGAATTTTGTCTGCGTTTTTGCAATCGATGGTGCAATGATTTGTAGGTCTTCAAATTGACTTCTGTGTAGTCTAAAATAGGCCACAAACCGTGCATTATCCAACCGGAGCTCCTGGACTAAATTGTTTAAGCACCATACAGTTTCCTTCCTTGTATAATGTTGTGCACCCACATTCTCCTCCCCGGTAACTTCAACAGCCAATGCAAGAGCCAACTTTTCTCTTTCTTGACATTTTTGCATCACACAGCACTAGGCTACTGTTGCAGCTGTTGTTATAGCAACAAAAGATGCGCTCGGCTGCTATTTGTAACCGAACGCTGCCAGCTTTTTTTTGCTAAAAAACTTGTCAACTTTTTCTTGTCAAAAAAGACGCCAAGTGTAAACATGCCCCTAGACGTGTTATCTGTCAAAATTCAGACAGAATTCTGGCTTCAGGGTAATGCTTCGCTGTGTAGTGTATTTTTTTGCATCAAAAATGTTTTAAAATTCAAAGTTTAGTGGCTTAGTTTGAGGAACACATGTCTTGATTTGGTCATGCAGCTAGCACAGTGTTAATTATTAAACTATAAGCTTCATGTACTTGTTCAGTTCCAGAAAAGCAAAGTTTATACCTTAAATACAATTTTTGACCTCTAAAGACCAGACTGGACATATATGGAAAAGGCCTTTACCTGTTAAAAGGGGCAAAAATGCAGAGAAAATTTGGGCTACTGTTTTATCCCCGAAATGTATTGTTGTCCACAAATGTGTCTATTTAACCCTTAATGTGGTACGAGGGGAGCAATGCGTTTAGACAGACAGCTTGTGCAGTGCTATTTAGTGTACGGTGTTCAAGCGCACAGTTGGATGAGTTTGGTGTGGAAGAACTTGACTGACCCGCACAGCCCTGACCTCAACCCCATCCAACACCTTTGGAATGAACCAGAACGGAGATCAGTGCCTGAGCTCATAAATGCTCTACAGCATGAATGAGCACAAATTCCCAGAGAAACTCCAAAATCATATGGACAGTCTTCCAAGAAGAGTGGAAGCTGTTATAGCTTCAAAGTAAGACCAACTCCATATTAAAGTTGATGTATTTTAATGCAGTGTCAATATAGTCCCTGTTGATGTAATGGTCAGGCATCCCAATACTTTTTAGTCCATATAGTGTATGTTGTTATGAAACCTGACGAAAAAAAACATTAATCCAGTTTCTGAACTCTAAAGCCCAGAACGCCTTTATTTATCCCTAGTGTGGATCAGCTGACTGATTGCACCACTCCTGTCTGGCCTGTTGATGGTCAGTATTTTTGGCTTCTGCTATATTCCCTCCATTTGAGAAATGAAAATGATTCATCTGTGTGTTGAGATGATTTACTAGTTCACTGACTAATGAGGCTAGTTGCTTGCATAGCATTCAGGTTTCCAGACTTAAACTGACCTCTAGACTCAATGAGAGGACTTTATCTCAGGTTGAGACTTCGTATGGAGACAGACTTGTTCATTTCCTCATTCAGATACTGACTCTGTAGGTGAGACCTAGAGACCCATCAGTGCTCCAGCATCCTAGTCACCAGTACATATGCTGGGTTCCCAATAGTCACTATTACATTTACACATGTACCAGCACCATGCACACTACCATGTCAGTGTGCCAAACATCTAGTCATTAGGGATGAGCTGTACAGCTGAAGATGTACATTACTTAATGGTTGGTATGGATTTGATATGATATCTCAAGTACCTTACACTTTTGCAAGACACAGTATGGAGCCCATTTTAAATGATATTGTAAATGAAGAATTTTTTCCTGTCAGAGCAGGGGGTCATGCTCATGTGGTGATCTTTAATCGTTAATGATTATGGTAGAGGAGTGTTTTGAATGGGAGGCATTTCTGATTAAATGCCCAAAGAGTGTAGCGTGGCTGTACCTACAGTACAATTAATTAATTCAGAGAAATAATTAATCCACTACTTACATTTGGAATCTGTAGACTGGTCAGGGGAGATGTTATAGCATCTGTGAAAGTAAAGCAGTGTGAAAGTAGGTCATGAATCTTCCAACCAAATGACAGAGTGCATTCTGGGTTCTCTTTTCTACTAGGCTGTGTGGTTTGTGTATTCTTTTGCATTGTGGGATTGTGGGGGAAAGTTTAAAACATTAAAATACGAGGACAAGACACAGAGCAGTCATGCTACATGCTGCAGCAGGCTGCTCCTACTCCTTCTTTTTATGGTGTTTGACAACTTTTCAGTGTTTTACTGCCACCGCTGGACTGGTTGCGGTAATACAGTTTGGTCCTCAGACTGAATCCGCGAATGCTGATCCGCGTAAACCTGATGGATTACTGTATATTAATCCCCTTCTAAAAACAACATGTGGTAATAAACTCTGATTAGATTAAATTTAATCATTTGGTTACGTTAAATCCTTCTCAGCACATTACTAATTCTGTGAGAATTGGTCACAAGCATTACAGAGGCCCAGTGGTAAAATGACATTACTCTTGGAAAACAAATCGGGTCCCAGTAGTACTAAATCCGAACTCTTTTGCATGTGTTCTGTTTTAGAAGTCCAGGATTTGTATTTCAGGAAATATTCGCTTAGTTTGGAATGCAGGCTGTTGCTCGTTGGTTCCTGTTCTCCTCTGATCTGTCTGATGATAATGATAATGGAGGCCTTCTGTCTCAGCAGGACGAGGCATCTCTGCATGAGCGGTTGTTTGTTCAGGCTGCAGGTGTGTGGGTTTAGCCTCTGTGCTTGTGGCCATTACCAACCGTCGCCATGTAACACCGAGCAGAACACGAGTCAGTTCAGCGCTGAGGTAATCCAGGATTCCAGGCCATGCTTCATGATGTAACGGCAGTGGGGTGGGGAGCTGGCTTCAATAACCCTTCTGTGCAAGAGAGAGGCTGATTGTGTGTGTGTGTGTGTGTGTGTGTGTGTTTGAGAGTGTGTGTATGTGTGAGGGGGTGAAACTCAGGCCCCTGCCTCGTCAGTCTCTGTTTCATTGGAATAATTTGGTTAAGTAAGCAGTCGCATGCTTTCTCAATCTGGGGCCTCCACAGTCCGTCCCTTATCCATTGATTATGGCTAAAAATTCTTTGCAGTATTTCACCGTGCCAGTGCTGAGAGAAACAGTCTGAACAACGTAGACCCATGTCAGGTGATACCGCCCCTCTGTTAGCAAGCTGGCAACTGTAGCTTCTATTTGGGCCTTATAAAGGAGTACTGGTCTTGTAGTTACCTAAACATATACAAGCGACATATAATTACATATACTTATGCATATATTACCACCCTCAGAACAATAAAATCGATTGTGTTTTTTCATAATTCAGCAATACCACCTGGAAAATTAACGAATTAACCAACAGAAATGGTTTTACTTCTGTTATAAGGGTTTTTACTTCCCCTTATAAGTTGTTCTCACAGTAATACATGTATAATGTGGATGTATGTGTATATGCATGTATATGCATGTATGTGCATGTGTGTATGTCTGTATATACGCACACATTATTAAATATATACACATCTGCATATGGGACATTATTACATAAATTATACACATGGAGCATTTCATTATTATATACTTACATACATGTGATATATATGGGGACACAGATTTTACATTTATATTTTACATGTACATTTGATCAAGCGATATTAAAATGTCAGTCTTTAAAGAAGTGGCCTGAAATCGAATTGACTTTTTTCAGTGCTGCTCTGCACATTCTGTACTTTCAGTTATTTGGTGTCAGTGCCATTTAAGGCAGCTGCCTTTGAGAATACGACTACATTGAGGAGGTTCCCCTGAGGTTAGACTGATTATATCTTAGAAAAACGTGCCCTAATAACAGATGACGTACAGCAGCCGCGTGTCTAGGCTACCAGATAGAGACGACCGGGAGCCCCATACAAGCAGTGGCTGTTGTGGATTGTTTTCTACTCTTTTAAACCTGGAAAGACCAAAGAACCACGACCAGTTTTAGTTCACATGACCATTGTTCATACTCATTTCACAGTGTCAATGAGTAATTCAGATGCGATTTAATGTTAGTTGAGGAACTCAAGGAATAATAAACTAAAATATGGCATTTTCTGCTCATTTTAGTCAAGAATATCTGCATTTAGCGTGCTGGAAAAATAAGCCAAAAACAAGTTGAATTACGGTCTTATTGTGGTTAATAACCATAAATGGCCATTTACATCTGCAGCAGTATAAAATGGGCACCAAAATGTTTGCAGTCTAATGTATGTGACAGCTGACCATTCATAAATGTGAGAAATGAGTTGAATTCCTGGCTCCTCCACTAAATATATTTGTTGGGGCGAGCATTGTATCACAAACATTGGCCTGTGTGTTTGCAGGAAGGTCATGTAGGTTCAAACTCTCACTGAAGATTTGAATAGCAAACTACTTATGGAGCTGGATACCTGATTTACACAAGCAGGTTTTTTTTTCCTGCTCAGGATAGTTCCAGGAACTTCTGAAATAACTAGTAGATATTAATATAAGATTTCAAAGCAGATAAACAAATACAATATAAGAAACAGAAACATCTCTCACTCTTGCTTCACCACACATGACAACAAGGAGCAGGTAGGAAACATACTGCGATCATCTGCCTTCTACTCACAGGCCACTTTATTAGAAACTCCTGCGATGGGCTTCAACTGACTGGCCAATTTATTGGAAACAGTTTGTGCCTTTACACACTGGCCACATTACGCACTTCCACTCACATTTTACTAAGGTTTTCTTTGTGTTATACTAAAATTTACATTTATGGCATTTATCAGACACTTTTATCCAAAGTGACTTTCATTCCCTAACTGCAGGGGACAGTCTCCCTGGAGCAACTTGGGGTTAAGGGTCTTGCTCAGGGACCCAGTGGTGGTGCTGAAGGTAGGATTTGAACCCATGACCTCTTGAGCTGGAGGCAAGTCCTACCCACTGAGCTCCCTCCACCCCATAAAAATGTTATACAAATTTGTAAAACAAGTGTAAAGAAATTATGAGGTGGGCAACAATTTTTCACAGCACCATACACACGGCTTCGGTTGGAGATGCAGTGGAGAATCAGTGTGGTCTTTTCACCACTGGCCTTTGAAATCTCTCTGAAACACACGTGCAGACAAACACACACACATAGATGCACACATACTCGGCCTTCACACTCACAGTGATGCCTTTCCTGCATCCTGCTCCATCTCATGCTATTCTTCCACTGCACAAAGAACCTGAACCTTCATCTGCAAAAAATCTGGAACTGAGCTTTTTCTATTTGTCATTAATCCAGGTTTCACTTTAATAGTGTTTGGTACCTGCGGGTCCTCGAAAACTTTTCTCTAAACGTCATTGTATTCTACTTGTGAAAGAGAGCCTCTAAGCAGTAGAACAATAGAGGGAGTCCATAATGACAAATAACATTATGGCTGTGATTTCATTGCAAGCATGAGATGATGATGTAGCACATAATCATGTACTAAGAATCACTGAACCTGCTTTAATATCGAACACTCCTTCCACTGAAAACAGCAGGTCCTCCTGCTGATGTTCCAGATAAAAAGTGCAGCAGTGTGGATCTGAGCTCAGCTTGTTCAGTTTGGATCAGATTTCCCTGAATGTGGTTTTGTTCAGTTGATCTGTGAAGCGTCTCACAGCTTTTCTCGCTTGGTGTGTTCTGTTCAGTTCTGCCCAGCTAAGTTTACTGTTTTGCCATCTCTGAAAATCATGACTTTGGGGCAACGACAGGCTGGGCTGCTGTCACTTAACCACAATTAAACCAGGTTGTGATTCTGCTGTCTCTCAAGCAAGTGGAACATGACCTAGAACTTTAGTCCTGTTAGTTTTCTTGGTAAAAATTACCTTGATTTCAGCCTACTTTCAAGTTCACCAAGTTGATGGTTAGACTAGAAGAGACACTGAGAGGCCATCAGATGATAAAATAAAGTCCAGTAAAAGGCTTTGGTTGTGGTGAAACTTTCTTTCTGAAGCTGCAAGAGCACTAGTGGTGAAGCAACCTGCTCTTTTGTTTGCACGATTCCAGACTAACTGACCTCTTTCTCATTTTTTTCATTCATTTTCTCTGTTGACACATTGCCACCCACCTCTCTCTCTCTCTCTCTCTCCCCTGTCTAACACGTTCTCTGTCTTCCCCCTCCCCCTCGCTCTGAGAGCAGGCAGTTCTCCTTTTCTCTATCCACAGACGGTGTAGACACAGCTTACTGAAGATGCTGTTGTTTGAGTGCGTATGTGTGAGAGTCAGCGAAAGTGCATGGAGCTCAGGGTCACTCCAGTCTGTGCTCCACTAGCTGCAGGGTAGCTAGCTTTCTGGCACTGTGACCATTTGGAACATCCAGAACAAAAACCATGGTGGATTATTACGCCAAGGTCCGGCTCAACTGCCGGCCCAAAACCGCCGCAGCCACTTACTCTCTGGCTTCTCAGGTAGGCTTCTGGGTAAACACACATTTCTGCTTGCTAGATGTGTTCATTTGATTCTACTTAGTGGACATTTTGTTGTGGTTCTACAACTTTGTGGAAATTTTGGTACACTTCTGTGACTTGGTAGGCATTTAGGCTTCATTCTACAACCTGGTGGACATTTCTGTACGCATCTTTGACTGATGGACATTTTAGTCCATTTCTACAAGTTCCTGGTGTTGATTTAATTTGGTTTGAATCAATGATTTGGTTTGAATCAATGATTTGGTGGACATTTTGGTTTGATACTCTGACTTTTGGTGGATTTCTACAATTTGCTGAATGTGTTGGTTTGATTCTGCTTGATGTTGGTTTGATTCTACAACTTGATGGCAGTTTGTTTTGAACGTACTTCATATTGATTTAGTTCTCCAATTTAGTGGCTGCGTTAGTTCGATTCTAGAAATTGGTAAATGTTTTGGTTTCACTTTATGACCTGGTTAATGTGTTGTTCTGGTTCTGCCACACAGTTGGACGGTTTCTGTCTACAACTGGGTGTTTTTTCTACAAAGCTGCCTCATGTTTTGCTGAAGTTTTCGAAAGCAGGAAGTTGTGAAGGCGCACACCTCCAGATGTCAGTTCCACTGTCCTCCATTGCGGTGTTTTTGCGAGTACAGCCATGCTAAAGATATGGGTGCTGTTTCACAATAGTGAATTTTTCTGTCAGACATAAGGCAGGACCTTGTAATGGAAATGTCCATTAGATATTCAGCATAAAAAAGGAAGGACTTTATGTTTTAGCTGTCAAGCTGAGTTTGTTGTTGTTAACGAGTCTGTGGTCTCTTCCTGTTAAAACACTCCCTGGTGTGGCCTTTGAGTGTAAAAGTGTGTGTTCAGTTCATCCTCTCCACAGGATGCTGCTTAAGTGGCAGCAGATGTGATTCATACCAGGCACTATCAGGGCGTGACTGCTGCCCCCGGGGCACAGAGAGGTCATTCACCCTGACGCTGCTTTTGGGTATTGGCTGGGACTTTGTGACCCGCATCAAGTTTCTCTGACTCAGAACCAGTACAGTGTAAACAATGTTTGTGAGGAGTTAAGGGGCACTCTTTGCTCTGTACATCAGGTCACTGTCCATCTGTTAATCCCCCCTTATTTACATTTATGGAACTTGGCAGACATCCTTATCCAGGACAACCTGCAATCATTAGTTACAGGGACAGTCCTCCTGGAGCAACCGAGGGGGTAAGTGTCTTGCTCAAGGACACAATGGTAGAAAGTGGAGGTTTGAACATGCAACCTTGTGGTCATTGGGGTCACAGGCAAGTGTTTTTCCCACTAAGCTACTAACACCCACATTTCCTCTCCTGTCCTCCTCTCTTTCTGGCTCTCTATCCCTCTTTCTCTTAGCCTACTTATAAAGTGACATATGCAGGGTATACGCCGGTCTCTGCTGGCCCAAAGCGTCTAATTTTATCTTTGGAAAGGTGGCATACATTCCGGTCTGAGACTCTCGTGTTTTCCCTTAAGCACTCATTCTCCGTTGTTCTCTTTTTTGTCATCCCATCTTTTGTGCAACTTTCTTCTTGATCTCAGACAGCAGTGCTGTCCACATGGGATGACAGGCTATTGACCGTATAACAGTGTCGGTCCGTTTAACCCTATCTCACTACTTACTGTTATTTATCAGTCATTTTCCTTTCTTTCCCCATTTCTCTTCATGTTTTCCCTTTTCTATCTTCTTCTTCTGTGCATATGACCTTTGTCCTTCTCTTTCGATTGACTTGCCTTTCTTTCTGTCTGAATGCGTATTTATTTCTGTCTTTCTGCCCCTCTGTCTGTCTGTCTGTCTGTCTGATTCTCTCTCTTTTTTTCTCTTCCTGTCTTTTTTTCTTTCTTTCTTTTGTTTTTTCTCTCTGTTCTTCTTTTCTTCTTTCTTTCTTTCTTTCTTTCTTTCTTTCTTTCTTTCTTTTTTTCTTTCTTTCTTTCTTTCTTTCTCTTGCTCTCTATCAGAGGTATTTCAGAAGAGGTGTGTATCCTCAGAGGGCTCTGTTGGGACTTCAGGTGAGGTCCAGATTGCACCTGTCTGATCTGCGGGTCTCCGTCTCCACTCTCTTACATGGTCCACTTTTACACCTCATTGCAGCGTCCGCTGCTTTCTGAGCTACAAACTGACTTGCTGTAATGTGTTACTACTAATGCTGGGCGACGGTTAAAAAAATCTAATGTTGTTGTTCTCTGCGATTAATCATGCTTTGTTCTATGCAAAATTAAATCACATGAACAAAATATATACGAACAAAACTGCAATAACATTTTCTTTGCAAACACTTTAGGAGCTTTTTAACAGTGTTAACTTTTAAACAGTGTTAGCTTTTTAACAGCAGTGTTCCCTTTAACACAGTTAAACAGTTACAATTAAAATGTTTCTTGTAAATCTCAACTTAAATATTAATGTAATTTAATCAAATATAAAACCAAAGCTATTTGCCACTGATGGGCATTCATTTTTAATCTAGTTTGTTATAGAAAAACAAGTTGCTCTCAGAGTCCAGAGCTTGTCTAAAGTCTACGTAAAGTCTTTAGTGTCTTCATTGAAGTCTCTGTTGGTGTAATGGTCAGGCGTCCCATTACTTTTGTCCATAAAACATTGGACGCCTGATGTCCACGAAAAACAGCTGAGGCGTGTAACGTATGCACACAAGCGTATTGCTGCATGCACACGAGCACAAAAAAGCAACAAACTTTCAAAATAAAAGGATGTGATAATAACGCGCCCAGCCCTTGTTACTACATTATAGCTGTGGCCTAAGCACTGTATGCCACAAAATGTGAGTTTGGCTGTTTGTTTTATAGACATTGACCCAAGAGTTGGATGGCTCCCAGTGTTGGTATTGTGTGATGAGGGAGTCCTGCCTGATGAGTGGAATTGGAGATGACTAAATTGGGCAGAAAACAATAAAGAGGAATTAATGAAAGATTTCTTACTCAGCCATTCCGTTTGTGTAATTAATTATTACATATCTGAACTTATTTAAAGTTTATCTATGCAAAGGTTATATTATGAAGAATTTCTACCAGTCTATCACCCACTATACTGCTGTGTATTGAGGTTTGTTTTTTTTTCATTACTGCTGTCCAGGGTATATTCCCCCACCGTATTTATGTTCCATCTACTGGCACACACACGTTATTCAGTCCGCACAGTCTATACGGATACTGTGGAATTACCAGTATCGACCTGATACCAATGTTATTTTGATATCAGTGCATAATTGGATGAATCCTGATCAAATACTTTATTTTCAAATTAATAACAAAAAATTATTTTTGTACTAAATTGTTAAACAATGGCCACAGTCTTGACTGAGTACTTTTACACAGCTCTTGCAGCCCTACTTTAGCGAACGGAAACCCACATTGTTTATCCTATGGTCTAGAGTAGAAAGACCAGGGTTTTTTAGGCCACAACTCGTGGGCTCCCTCCATATACACTTTTTATTGTGTTGCTGCCTCTTGATGCTGCACAGGTTCTAACTCTGCTTGGTTTACCCTCAGGGCAGTGCTCTGTGTGATGTGTAGCTGTCCCAAAATAGATAAACTGAGCAGAATATGCAGAGGGTGTCCTGGTTATGGTTGTAGTCTTTTCAAATCGTGCCCTTCTAGTAGTATGTTTCCTGTGTCTGCAGGATGTGCCTTTTTTAGCAAGCATACTGAAAGGCTAGTTCTGCAACATCTGACTGCGCACACGCTTGCTGCATATAAGTGAGAGATATGACACGTCCTACAAAGTGATTATTGTTGTTTATGCGTGTATAGTCTGTGAGTCAGACGTTCCATCCACTGAGTTACCAACAATGCATGTGTGTCCCGCTCCATTTTGGAAATTGCATTTGTGTGTTTACCACAATTTGACATTAATGCCCATCACCTTATAGAACAAAGTCATGTTTGGCCACCCAGTCTTTTGAAATGTTTTCATGCAAAGGAGCTTATTTTCTCCACTGGTTTGCAAATATATGTATGGACAAAAGTATTGGGACACCTGACCATTACACCAACAGGGACTACAGAGACTTTAATATGGAGTTGGTGCTCCCTTTTTTCACTGCTAACACATTCAACCATTTCTTGAGTTATGTTTGTGCATTTGTATATTTAATGTATTGCCCAAAAGAATGAAATCAAATCTCATTGTGTGTAAAATTGTAAATTTCATGAAATTGCAAATCTTTCCCAAAGTATCATAATCTAACTTTGTGTCTTTTGGTCTGTACCAGGTGGAGGATGAGGATCTGTCAGCTGTGTACGTGAACGTCCCCAGGGCCCGGAAGAGCGTCTCTGACTTACCCTTCTCTGCCACTTCGCCACGATCCTCGTGGGGTGTCCCAGAGACTCCAGACTCTCCACCTGACCGCCCTAAAACCCTTCATCTCGACTCAAAAGGATGGGAGATCCACACTGACCAGGAGAGCGGTCAGCAGTACTATTATCAGCCCAGCACAGGCCGCAGCACCTGGGACTACCCGCTTAGTCGCTCCATGGAGTCTGACACGGGTGCAGAGGAGCCTCCCACCTCGCCCTCTCCAGTCCAATCCCCAGTCTGTTCACCCTCAGTCTCCTCCCCACCCAGATGGGGCTCAGACTGGGAGAAGGTGTTGGATGAGAGCAGTGGTCGACACTACTACTTCAACCCGGTCTCTGGAGAGAGCTTATGGGACCTGCCAGAAGACCTGCTAGGCTGTCTACCTGACGGTGGACCGGTATGTTAGAGTAGTAGTGGTACATCATGGCACATCATTTAGATCTCTTTCAAAGATTTACCCTCAAAATATTGAAATCATTATGCATTTTTATCAGGGATACCCAAACATTTGCTTACTACTGTATCTACCACACAACATGATTCTGGCACCATATAAAGATCTTTGAAGTCATATAAGTATAAGCTCTGCCTCTTTACTATGGTAGACCGCACAAAGGTGGCAGGTTTTAATTATCGACAGTTGTTTCCACTAAAGTCTGCAACTGCAGCCTGTTTTCAGATCAAACACAAGACATCGAGTTAAAATACTAAATAAGGGCTTTATGGCCCAGTTGGGAATGGCTTCAACTATCAGGCTGGTTTCGGGATGCTGTTAAAGTACGGAACACTCTCAGGGCATTTTTCCACTAAACCTTCGAAAACAAGAACTGACCCAAAAAGCAAATGATGGAAGTTTCAGTTCATCTTTCATTGTTCTAGAAACAGCAGGAATAACAGCAGCGAACTATCTAATTGTCTTTTAATGGCACTTAAAAGTGTGTCTTTTGGTAGCTAATTTAATTATTGTACAACTACACTCCCATACATCTCATCATTATCGCCCTTTATTTGAAGGAGTAAATTACACAGAAATAAACCATAAAAAGCAGTATAAAAAATGTAAGAAATGAAAGCAATACCATACAAAAATTAACTAAAATAATTACTAACAGAATAAAAGTAATTACAGTTATAGATTAAAAACACCAGGAGGAACACGTGGGTTTTAGACTCTTCCAACACACTAAAGCCTCATAGTTAATGAGTTACCTATTCAGTAAAAGCTTGGGGGAATGTACTCTAATCGTAACTACATTTCAGTGCCCACACACACACACAAATGTCTACAGTTACACAAACATGCCCTGCATGGTCTAAGCCTTGACCGTGGTATCTGAGGATTGCCTCTCCCCATCACTCCGCATAACTGTCCTCTCTCTGGGTGGGTAGGGTGATCCCTCCTCTCCCCAGTCGGTTAGTGTCTAGTCGTTAGAGGGATGGCCTAGTTGTTAGGGGTTTGAATCCCAAATGCTCGTGTCACCACTGAGGTACCCTTGAGCAAAGTACCGTCCCCACACACTGCTTCCTGGGTGCCCCGCGTTGGTGGCAGCCCCCTGCTTCACTTGGTGAATGGGTTGAATGCAGGGAAAGAATTTCACATTGTTCACAGTATGATGTGGGAACAAAAAAATATGTTAAAAACTGAATACAGAATAAATGGAATCAGTTTCTGATCCTTCACTGATAATGCTTTTTTTTTTGTCTCACCGTTAGCCTCCGCTGCCTGAGGAAGACTACCCTGCTGAAGAGGACGTTCTGGAGTCTCCGGGCCTAGAGGACGCTGTGCCTCCTTTACCGTTTCCTCTCACCTCCGAATACACTCTCACTCACGTGAAAAAAGCGCACATCCCTCGAGCCTGCCTGGATCGCAGCACACCTGCAGGCTGGACCCTCAGCATTGACCGAGACGGAGCCTGGGTCTTCACGAGTGAGCGCACGCAAGAGCAGGTGTGGCCCGCCGTACCCTAAAAGCAGTAGTTTGACTATGTTGTCCCCTTCCACCAAATCTTATGTAATCTTATCTATGCCTGGTGTCTGAAGTAAGCTTCCTCAGTTGGACTCCAGCTGTAAGGCTAATGTAGGCAGTGACAGCTTTGACATCCAGGCTCCAGTGTGGAACTAAAGAATCTAATTCGTAACACCTAACGTGTTATGGCTGATTGATTATACAGCTACGAAAAAAATGCCACTGCAAAGATATTCTGTTTCCCAGGTTTTATTTTTTCTAGGTGCAAGTATTGAACTGAACAGCTTTGCCATCGTTTTTTAGAACTGCTGACAATTTCCTAACTTCCAAATAAAAATATTGTTCTTTAAAGTAGCATTTTTAAGACAATACATCAAATTAATGAAAACGATGCAGCGTTTACAAAACAAATCTCTTGCTCACTCTTAAACAAATTGGCAGTAATTACCTTTGAAGTACTTCAAGCAGCGTTTCACCATCAAACTGGTCTCATTGTGAGTGGAGAGTGTTGATTACAGCAATGTTTTAACCTGTGGCCTTCTGATCACAGGGACAGATCCCTAACCATTAGATCCAATCATATCATATATTATCTCTGGATATATCTCTGTTTATTGTATGTAAACCAAGCCCTCTTTGACCTATGGATACAGGTCAGCTACTAGAGTCTAGAATCCAAACTAAAGATGGTAAAGCAGCATTAACCTGGTATGCTAAAACCAAGTGGGCTCCCAGAATATCTAAATCCGGGTTTAAAATATTTATTAAAAACATTATGCTTTGCTTTGCAGCATATTTTGTTTAGTTATTGTACTTTTGATTATTTCTAATCATTTCTTTAGGCAACTGCACTTTACATTTCTAGCACATATTTGTATTGCCTGTACAATTATTTTTGTTTTTACTCTAGCTTTTAAATACTTTCTCTTTAATTTCCTGCTTATGTTGCTTTTGCTTCTATTTGCATAACGCACTCTGAAAATGTTAGTAGTGTTCTGTTCCTCATTAAATAAGATTTGATTCAGGTGATCACTAATCAGTGCCTCATAAAGCAGAATGAGGTGCTAGTGTGGGAATTGAACAGACACTGGCATCGAATGGTCGTCATACTCATAGAGATGCTGATTTAAAAATAAATTATTGGTCTTTTCACTGAACTGTCACTTTAATTCAGTGGAAACAAGTGTGTGGCTTGAGGCTTTGCTATATTCGTTATTACATGTGGGTTATTTTCATATGGGGTTTGGCCTGAGGTCGATGTTTGTGTACACAGTGGATCAAGTCATTGGACGATCGGGGACAGACGTACTACTACCTGCGAGACGGCTCCAAGTCCCAGTGGACCCTACCTGAGGTTAGAAACATTCTCTTTCTTTCTCTTCTTTCTTCTGGAGTTTCTTTTGGTTTTGTGACAGACCTTTCATTTTTAAGCTCTGATTAGTTCATAATAAATCGACATGTTTTATTAAAAAAATTGGTTTTCTATAGCATGCATAAACTAAGAATGTGTACATTTTAATGTTTAAAAAGCTTCACTTGGATCAACAGCAACACTGGCAGCACCTTTCCATAGCGCTCCTTTAGGAACAGCCTGTTCATCATAAAACCATCAGGCCGTCCATTTAATTCATTTTTTAACTGAGAACCTCACCAATGACTTGTTTATTGTCTGCATAATGATTTTTCTTACTTCTGGTCAAGTGAATCTTTATATCTTCTCTCTTAATTTCTCTCTTTTTTTCTTTCTCATTTTTATTTTCTTGTCTTTCTTTCTGTCTTTTTCACTTCCTCTTTCTCTCTCTCATTCTCACTTTCTGTTCTCTCACATTCTCTTTTGTCATTCCTTTTACTCTTTTTTTCTCTCTCTTCTCTCTAATCTGTCTCCTCTCTCTCTCTAGCATTCTGTTGGTGTGGGTCAGTGTAGAGTGGGAAACGGGGGGCCAGTGGAGCAGGATGGAGGGATGAGGAGCTGGAGGAATAGCACTGGGTCTCAGGATGAGGTGTGCACCTACATTCCAAGTCCATTTTTTGCACAGCATTTATTATTTGTTTTGTTTACAAACAAAACATGTATACAGTTGTTTGGTTTTGCATCCGCTCTGGTCATGTGTTTATCATATTTTGGAATCAGACCAACCTGCCCCCTCAGCATTTGACTGCCGAAAGACAGAGCTGGTTATTATGTGCTTAAAATATTACCTTATATGGAAGATATATCTATGGGCCGCCTCACTGTGTGTAACGTGTCCCAGGGCATTTTAGTGTAATGAACAGGCTATGGACTAGAGGTAAATCAGCCTTTTAACCAGTTTTTAATAGTAATTTTTACTAGTAATAACTGTCCGCTCCTTCTCTCTGGGTGTGTTGGGTGGTCCTCCCTATCCCTGTCGCTCTGGATAACTGATGCATATCTGAAATGGTTTAGATTTTCTAAACTATTATTTTCCATGTGGCCCTGCAGTGTTTGTTGAATATCTGTTGAATATCTGTTCCTGGTTGCATTCCAGGCATGATCTGTATCTGGAAAAAATGTGGACAGTTTGACATTATTAAGCTGCCCTAAACTGAGACATTTCCTAATTTCAACATGCCACACTGGACCCACTGACCTGTTTGTCACTGTTAATCATATAACTGCAGTACACCCTGTGCGGTTTTGTGAAAATGTGTAATCTTTTCTATTCTGTTTTTGACAGAGATTCTCCCTGGGCTATCATAGGAATGCTTCCGACAGTGATGTGTCCAGTTCCCCAGAGATGCCACATAATGTAAGTCACCTTCTCCCTCAGTACAGCCAGAGGACTGTCAATAAAAGCAGGTGGAAGCAGAGACTTGAAGGGGAACTTCAGTGATTTTTTCTTGGTGTCAGATTTGTGGTGTTAAATGCAACTGTCAGATTTAGGTGACTATTGACTTCTAGTGTAGCTGACATTAGCCTCGTTCACAGTGGGTGCTGCCGCTGACACATTTCAGTATCTCAACCTAGCTTTATTTAGCTCACTTCAGCACAATTCAGCAGCTAATATACATATATCTGTGAATGGACATTCTTAATTAAAAGCTTTTTGATAATGGCATGTGTAGTGGAGGAAATAAGTATTTGGCCCCTCGCGGAAGTTTGTCCAATGACAAAGAAATGAAAAGTCTCAGAACAATATCATTTTGATTGTTGATTTATTTTAACAGTGGCATATAGCACATCAAAAGGAAACTTGAAAAAATAACTTAAAATAAAAGATAGAAACTGATTTGCATTTCATTGAGGGAAATAAGTATTTGAACCCCTACCAACCATTAAGAGTTCT
>JBBJLR010110009.1:0-22197 GCA_037577145.1 Brachypetersius gabonensis | reverse complement strand
AGGGATTACTTTTAAATGACTGTAACAAGTAATCTGTAATGTATTACAGTTTGGAAGTAACTTGCACAACACTGGTTATATCTCTGGTGAATAAGATAAAAGGGCTTGCGGCAGTAAAAAGGAAAGTTTTCCATGAATGCAGTCGTGTTACTTAACTTCATGAAAACATTTCGGACCCTGTGGTGGATCTAAACAGATTTATGTGCGTGAGAGTGGACAGGGACCCCGGCAGAAGCGAGAAGATGAGTTGAGGAGAACTCGCTCTTTATGTAAACAACTGCTGGTGTTCCCCCAAGCACATTAAGGTGAGAATGGCTGTGTGTACTAAATACATTGAACTGTTTGCAGTCAGTCTCGGGCCATGTTATCTGCCCAGAGAGTCTACCCTCATCATTATCGTCATTGTTTACATTGCCCACAACTCTAACACGGCCAGGCATATGACGTCATTAGCTCTGCAACAGTGGACCTCTTGACTCGTGGTCTGACCATGTTTGTGGCTATAACGGGAGACTTTAATAACAAAAACCTCTCCACTGCTTTACCCACATTCAAGCAATACGT
Organism: Brachypetersius gabonensis; assembly: GCA_037577145.1. Taxonomy (NCBI): domain Eukaryota; kingdom Metazoa; phylum Chordata; class Actinopteri; order Characiformes; family Alestidae; genus Brachypetersius; species Brachypetersius gabonensis. Next base: position 21,633 of record JBBJLR010110009.1, on the reverse strand, counting down.
AGATTGCAAAACCAGAGACAATCAAACACTGGACGTGTTCTATGCCAATGCCAATGCCAATGCATACACCTCAATCTCCCTTGGCAGGGCTGACCACAACCATATCTAAATCCAGCCCCTTTACAAACCTGCCATCCAGAGACAACTTGCAGTCATGAATACTGTTACTAGGTGGACAAGTGAGACAGAGGAAACTCTGCAGGGATGCTTTGAGGAAACAGATTGAGATGTTCTCTGTAATTCCCATGGGGACAATATAGACAATGTGACAGGCTGCATCACAAATTATATCAACTTCAGTTGGTAGCCTAGTGATTAGGGCATTCGCCCTGTGATCAGGAAGTCGCGGGTTCGATTCCCAAGACCGCTAGGCACCTCTGGGGTACCCTGAGCAAGTTACCGTCCCCACACACTGCTCCCCGGGTGCTGTGTTCATAGCTGCCCCCTGCTTCACTTGGTAAATGGGTTAAATGCAGAGGAAGAATTTCGTGCTTTTCACACTGTGTGCTGTGGTGTGTTCACGTATTACCAGATTGTCACTTTCACTTTACGGTTATTCCCAATAAAATGTTCATTGCTTACCTAACAATAAACCCTGGGTAACCAAAGACACCAAAGTCACAATCAACAGGAAAACTGCATCTTTCACAATCAACTGCAGAGAACTTTCAGAAATGGTGACAAGGAATAGTCTGGCACAGAGGGAGCTTAACACTAGAACAGCTGACAGCGTCAACTGACGTAATTTCATCAGGCTCAGAATCAGAATTGTGTCTATTAGCCTATTGGAGCAGCAAACACGCTGTGTAAGAGACATATGGGTGTGGTGTAGGCACATATACACATGTATTTTTATAAATTCCTTGTATGCGTTCGCTTGCATACTCTGCTAATACACGCAATTCGGATTCTGATTCTGACATGGCCACTGTACGACTGGATCTGGGTCCAAAGTCCACCGGACACTTGCTGTGTCTGCTGGCTGCTGCTTGCATGGGTGCATGCCGGCAGGCTGCAAGACTAAACGCCCGAACATACTGCAGCAGTGTTCGTATCAGGAAGCATCTTGTGCAAAACCGGGCACTACATCAATTTACGTGCGCAGACATTATAGGTATGGTCAAGATTACAGAGGGAAACAAGTCCTACAGGAGGAAGATGTAAAGCACTAGGGTTGTGTGGAATGGAATGCGGGCCGTTACTGGATTACTGACAAAAGAAAGGTACTGGGATTGATAGGGATAGCATCCTGAGCAGCACGAGGGCACTGCAGGGGACTGTCCTATCACCCTTCCTCGTCATCCTCTACCCATCTGACTTTAGGTACAGGTCTCAGTAATGTTACCTACTGAGGAGGCTCAGGTCTTTCAATGTCTGTAGTAAAATGCTCACTATGTTCGATCACTCTGTGTTAGAGAGTGTTCTTTGCAGCTGTGTCCTGTGGAAGTGGGGTGATGACAGCTGATGCCAACAGGCTGAACAGTCTGATTAAAAATGCTGTTTCTGATCTGGGAATCAGACTGGAGAACCTGGCTAAGGTGTATAAGAAGAGAATGCTGAAAAACTTCTCAGTATCATGGACAACCCTTCTCACCCCATGTACGCCTCCATGATGGGCCATCAGAGCACACACAGCAAAAGCCTCCAAATGCAGAACCAAACGCCACAGGAAATCCTTCCTACTTCTGGCAACTTGCACTAATAATCTGTTATTTTATCTGTTGTAGTAATTTGTTACTTTGTTTGTTATTTTGTTATTACATTTGCACTACTGCTTTTGTTATTTTTTAAACTCTCTATTGTTCCTCTGTATTCCTCTGCATTGAGCATGTTTAGGACAAAATAATTTCCCCCCTTCTTTCTTATCTTATCATCTTTGAAAATGTGATGAAACTTACCTGTTTGGTTTCAAAGTTATATCCCATTGGTTTTTAATGGCATAAAGAGTGCTCGTGGGCCTGGCAACATTTGTGATGTAAGCCAGAACAGAGGACAGATGCAGCAGTAAGCCAAAAAATTGCAGTCCAGTCCAAGTACAGTTCAGTCTTCCTGAAGCAGCAGTGGTGGGAGCACAGCAGTCTCACTTGCACAGAATCATCTTTACATTCTACAGTGCACACACATTTTCTGCACCTGTATCATTTTCTTGCTCCTCAACCCTTTTCCTTGCTCATCTGTTGCTTCTACCATGGTGACAGAAGTGTTTTGCCCTGTGAAGATCCAGTCATTCTTAATCACTACTGTATATTAAAGTGCTCAAGGGACATATGTGCTAAAAGTGGTGCCTCAGAAAATGTATGTCCAGAATCAAATATTTGATAAATGACCTAACTGTAATGCTGGAGATGCTCACTAATTCTATTTAAATTGTCAAGGGAATTCTTGTTATTCTAACCATGATGGAATGTTAAATTTATCTTTCGGTTATGATTACTTGTCACATATTTACACACACCTGAGTAAAACCTTTTAATTTGGCCTCCCCAATGGTCTTGTAAGCCAAGAGTATCTATTTATTATTTTCCTGCATTTTCTTTCGGCACACTCTGCTCGTTTCTGAGTTTCTTTGTTATTTTCCTGTTTTTATTTTCTTGACTTTCTTTTCTATTTACTTTTTGTTGTACTACCGTTTCATGCTAGTTTTGGCCAGTTTCATTTGGTATTTTTCTATTTTCTGTTTGGAGACCCAGAGTGTGGCTTTGTTTACTGCTGCAGAGTTGACTCTTCTGAAGCTTAAGCAAGCGCTCTGCTTTCAGGGGCCATTACAAATACTCCATGTTCCGTGAAGCTCGGTCTTTCTGATCACAGGGCGAATGCCCTAACCACTAGGCTACCAGCTGCCTAGGAAGTCCAAGTTATGCAGGACGGGAGCTGATGTGACTTTACTCGCAGTGTTGGTTCTCAAGGCCTCCTCCTGGAAGACTTACTGTGAGGAGTCTCTCTGCGGGGAGCTCCTTCCCCAGAGCACACCATTCACCTTGTCTGACAACAGTCCTCCCCGCCCCCAAAAATTTGGGAAAGCCCCCTACCTCCAACGAAGGCAACCACCCCTTAGCACCCTCTAATGGCCTCTCTACAGGCCTTTCAGAGGCCTCTAAACCCCTAGCTATGGGGCTAACTGCGGTTTCAGTTACACAAGGTTGTTTGATGGCAGGGGGCGTGGACCTTACTATTTCCCCCAAAAAGCCCAGAACCCAAAACAGGACTGGTATCCCAGCCTCTACTGGCTCTGGGCTCATAGTTGCTACAGGCCCTGGGCTAATAGCTGCTCCAAATCCCACAGGACTATACGCTAAGCTAACGGGGCTCTCTGATAATGCTAACAGGGCTCTCAGCTAAGCAAACGGGTCTCTCAGCTAAGCTAACGGGGCTCTCAGCTAATCAAACAAGTCTCTCAGCTAAGGTAACAGGGCTCTCAGCTAAGCTAATGGGGCTCTCAGCTAAGCTCTGGGGCTTGTGTTTTCACCCTGTGAGCAGGCGTGGGAGCCCTGCGTCTTGGTGCGGGAACAATTCACAGGAGTCCAGTCTCGAAGCTAGCGAGCATCCCCCATCTCGTCCAGAGTGGGCAGCCATATCCTCCTCTGGCGTGCACCCATTGTGCAGCTGCGAAGCAGGGTTTACCCCTGTCTCCGAGGCAGCCCAGAGTGAGCCTCGCTGGCCCAGCTGAGGGCTCGTCTTAAGAGGCGAACCGGACATGAGCCAGAGCTGTGGAGTGCTGGAGGGAGTCACGGACGTCCTGGGCTGCTGGCAAACGGGAGGTATCTTGGAGCGGCGTGGACCCCCACGCTTCCTCTGTTTCTGAACCATGGCTCCCCCACCTCGCCCCTCAGCGAGCCTGAACGGGAGTCCCTTCCTCACCAGCAGCCCTGGCCCACCTCCTCGTCCTCAGGCTCACCTCCACACAACAACTTCGCCAACATGAACCGGCTCGTCCTCGTTGGCTCACCGCAGACCTGGTCCCAGCTTGCCTCACTCCAGGCAAACTCCTTCTCTGAAATGAGCTCCCCGTATAGCTCCAGGAGCTCGATGACAGCCGTGTCTTGTATGGGAAGGTCGGTCAATCTGTCATGTCTCCCTACTCTTTCCCAAAGAGAGCAGGCAGACAGGCAGGCTTCCATTTTGTGCTTTGACATTTATTTAAACAAAGGGAACTTAAACTGGCACAAGGGCCAACATTAACTTTCATAAAACAAAAGGAACAAGCATAACACAGGTGTCTACAGTGAACCTGAATCCTCACACAAATAACAGAACATACATGGACGACCCCTACCGGTTGTCCAGCACATAACTTCCCAGACCCTTTCAAGAAGAAAAAGATCTGAGGGAACAAGAGGGAGTAGCAGTGTGAAAAAGGTCAGATAGGTATGGAGGAGCAAGGTTATGTATGGCCTTAAATGTATAAAGAAGAATTTTGAAACTGATTCGTAATTTTACCAGAAGCCAGTGTAGCTTCTTCAGAACAGGGAAGATAAGATAAGTAGAAGGGGTTTTAGTGATTATACGAGCAGCAGAATTTTAAACAAGTTGAAGCTTATGGAGAGATTTGTTAGTGAGACCAAAAATAAGAAAGTTACAGTAGACGATTTGTGAAGTGAAGAGACTATGAACAAGAATAGCAGTGGTATGGGGAATGAGGGGGACCGGAGATGATTTATGTTGAAAATATGCGGACCGAGTGATTTTATTGATATGAGATTGGAAAAATAATGTGCTATTAAGGACTTTAAACTTGAGAAGAGGGAATGACATGAGAGTTGTCAACTGTAATGGACATCAGTTTTATAAAGTGTTGATTTGGTACCAATTAAGAGAAATTACATTTTATCACTGTTCAGTTTAAGAAAATTTGAGGAACACCTAGATTTTAATTCATTAATGCAATCAGAAAGGGAAGAAAGTGGGAGAGTGGAATCAAGTGGTTATCAAAAAGTGGGAATAAAGAGCTGGGTATCATTTGTGTATCAACAATGAAAAAGTATGTTATATTTACAGAAAATATAACCAATGTGGATGAGATAAATAATAAAAAGAACAGGTCCCAGGACAGACCGGTTGGGGACACCTGTGGTTACAGGAGAGCCTTGAGATGTATAAGATTTAAGTTGAATAAACTGAATGTGGTCAGGGAGATATGATTTAAACCAGTCTAGAGGAGTATGCGTTATGCCGATAGAGTTTGATTTATTAAGAAGAATAGTATGGTGTCAAAGATATAGTGTCAAAGCTGCTCTCAGATAAAGAAGAATTAAAATGGTGAGCAAACCAGAATCTAACTAATTCTTGTAGTTATTTGGGTCTATACCAGTTTCTTTCAGTATTGGGGTTATAGCAGTGGATTTGAAAGAAATATGAACAATGTATAATTGCAGAGGTGAGGGGACGTAAAGAGGAAAGGCACACTTTAACCAGAACTGTAGCGGTAGAGATAGAGGATTTTGACTTGCAGATAAGATCTGAGATATGTGAGGTAGAGGGAAGCTGGAAAGTGGAAAATTCATGCAAAAGAGAGTTAAAATCAGAAGGAATTGTTTGAACTCAATTGCTGGCGTTCCTTCCTGCACCATTTGGTGTTGAACCCGGGACAGTCACGGCCCAGCAAGAGCAGGGTGGGGAGGCCACTTCCCCTGCCACCCTGTGATAGAGACCTTGGTTGCAGGCACTTCTCTGATATCGCCATAGATGCAGGCAACTGCGATGTGCCTGCATGGTTGAGTTGGGCTGGGAATTGCAGAGGGCCTGACCAGAGTTTTGAGGTGTGAGGATGACAGCATGCTTCTCTCAGCACTGCTTCAGCCGTCATGTTGCACCATGTCCTTGCATCCATCATACGGTTTTCCTCTTCTCTATGGGGAGTGCACAAAGGAACCGATCTAGGATCACTCCACTGGGCACTACCACTAGGGCTGCACCCATCTCTGCCTGAAGTGGGTCAGGCAGTCCATTTGCTCATGGAACTCTTTCCAGGGGTCATAGGTCCGGTGTTTTTGGGGGTATACCTGCGTCTGTCAAGGACCTCTTTGCAGAGGATGTGCTGTTTTTGGCCTTGGTCCTTTGGGTGGGTATGGTAGGCTAACTGTGGTGTATATATAGGTTTGACTTGACTTATATACTTGTCGTTCACTCTGATAGGGTTCTCTGTTTAGTGCTATAAAAGTGCCATTGGTTTAATTATTTGGCGGTAATTGTGTTAGTGTAGAGTATTTCTTTTGTACACATTTGAATCAAATACTTCAAAGCACAATTTCAGTGTTTACAGTTTAAAGATCTGGGGTTTATCAGAGCAATTATTGATTAAAATCCTACAAACAACAACCTAGAAATAATGGGTGTGAGGACATGCATGTGTTCCATGTGGATTATGCAAATGCTGCGTATTCAGCATTAATTATTTATGATAAACCTTTCAGGAACTGAAGAAACAATTCCATGGAAAATATCCCCCCAAAATGTTAAAACAATGCTAATTAATCCTTATCGTTGTTCTTCTGGGGCAATTAGTGAAAACTATTTCTGGCAGCCTTTTCTTCTCAGTTTTCATTAATAACTGACTTACTAACTTATTCTAAGATATGAAAGTGCTGGAAGATAATTGCAGAGTCTTCAGTTTTATTTGGGAAATGGTTTTCATTTCAGAACTTCAGAACGGCTCACCATCATTGCCCATGGATATTTTTGTGGCAAGCTATTTTATTAATGAGAAATGCCAAATGTAGTTTCATGCATTGTTTCACTAATGAGTTGTCTGTAGAGCATCGAAACTAAAAAGATAAAATAAGCTTCAAGTATACTTGCAATGCAACATATGTTACATTGAATAACATTTGCATATTTATTACAGGGTTAGGCATGATAATATTGATCCAGTATACTACTAAAATACTACCATGTAATTACTAGAGATGGCTTAGACCCAATACCAGGCATTAGTATCAGGCTGATCAGCAGAAAGATCAGATATTTGCTTGAAAAAACTATGACTCCTCTACAGTCCAGGAACAAATCTACCTAGGAACAGAATGTACAATAGATTGAACAGATACTGGCTTTTCATGTTTGAATGCACACTCCCTGCCATGAGCCAATGTCCTATATCCTTGTTTTTGTTGGGCCTTGATGTACGTGGACAGGTGCATGTAGGCTCAAGCATTTTGGAATCTAATACAGAGTGCAGGCCATGAGTTCCAGGGTTGACTTCATCACTGCCTTTTCTTTTTTTGGGGCAATTGTCAAATAACTGTCCTTCATCTTTTCAGCCCGAATTGTGATGCATAGATGATTTGTGTGCTGTGGTTTGGACAAAGTAGTTTAGACTCAGCTGCACTGTTTAAATCACCCCAAAATATTATACTGTAACCCCCCAGTTTTACGTGGATCAGGAGTCACTGATTCAGTCGTACACTGATTTTTGTTGGGGGCTGAACTCATAGTTGTACATGAAAATCCCCACAATAACGCAGAAACTGCAAATACCCACCTTTTTTGCTTTTTTGTGGCAATATATTTTTTCTGGATATTTTCACTCAAGGGGGTCTCAGGGCAGGCTGTAGCCGGCCTGGAAGCACACTTTTCGAATTCCACACCAGGTTTGATTCCCCTACACGGTGCAAACACTCAGACGCTTCAAAATCCACAGTTCGATTGATCTCCAGAATACGTTTCCAACGAGCCCTCTTTTGTATTTTTAGCCCAAGTAGATCAGGGGTTATTCACTGAAAACCGTTCACCTCGTCTCAATACTTTTGTCCCATGACCTAGTTTTGTCCCACAAGTTGCATGTTTCGGCAGGGAATTTATATTAAAAGAGGCGAGTATGGTTTTACCTTTACATTTTTTTAGGGTAATGCATTAAACTGAGTTTTAAATGAAATTAAACTGGGACATATTTAGGGCATATTTAGGGTTTACACTACAAAAATAGACATTTTAGGCTTTTTTTTCACTATATGCGGATGCTCTTGGAGCGTAACCCTTCGAAAAGCAGGGGGTTACTGTATACTCAATTGTAATTGTAACAAGTAAAATTAGAAGTTAGACTTGCAGATTACTTACCGGTCAGTATAAAGAACTGTACCCAAGGTTCCCCTTGGGGACAAATGCAGACTTGCACACAGTTGTCACATAACACATGATACATGAACACATGATAAATAATGACAAATATCCATAAAAAATTTTCCCCATTAGAGGACTAACCCCATGACTGTTGAATGTAAAATATCTTGCCAGCTGTTTTTGAAGCCCTCTTTGCAAAAAAGCTCATCCTTAGAATCAATCATTCTTAGGGAACATTCTAAAAAATGCTTCCTGTCACCAAGAAAACTGTTTTTGTTGTGACTAGACTAGACAGCTCAATTTATAACCGAAACTAAAATCACTGTTGACTGTGCACTGCCTGAAAAGAATTAGACACTCACTTTGAAGATCTCTTAACTAGAGCTTACGTTCACCACAAGACCATTAGTCAGATGGATGGCTACAAAGGGAGTATAACATTCTCAGTGGATGTTTTGAGCAATCCAATACAATGAAGCGATGTACCGTGCAAGCAAGTCTGTTCTCCCTAGTGCACTCTTGCTGTAAGTATATCCCTGTAATTAACATGAGAGATATATTACTGGAAGGGATTAGAAGGGACAGAATTATCTCATTTTTTCTTCTTCATGTGAAGTCCTCCTGCTGGGGGTATTATGTAACTGCATTTGGTGTTCTGGTGTACAGTGGACACTCAAATCAAATTATGCATAAAAAGGCTCAAGCCACCCAAGCCTCTTATAACATCTGCTTCCATTTAGACTGCAAATTGAAGCAGCATGGTGAAACTACATAAAAAGACTTCACAAAGGTACTATGGGGAAATTATAAGGGAAAATGGGCTGCCCACGACAAATGCCAAAGTTAATATGAGTGCATATGAGCAACAAAGACTGACAATCCGAACAAACTCATGTCAATATATATAGGAGCATTTGAGTAATGCAGGTGGTTTACAGAGACAAACAGTAACAGGTTTGCATATCTTCAAAGAATTATTCACTGGACTCCCTCCACGCAAATGGTGTGTACTGTAGATCAAGTGCAATACAAATCCTCCCTCTATTGGAACCTCTCTGTGTCTCCTCACTAGAGTGACAAAATGCTTTAAAGCAGCGTTTCTCAAACTATGGGCCGCGGACTGGCGCCGGGGTCCGAGGAGCCTCGCTTCTCAACGCTTCTGTTACTGTGCGCCCCGCACCCTCGACTTCACGGCCCCGCCCCTTGTTTCAACATTCTATAATGTTCGGCTCTCCTGCCATAGACGTATATATTGTTATACTTTATTATATATTTACAATGGTGCACCGTTTAACGAACGCCTCACAGAACTAACGTTCCGCATATCTAATGCCGCCGCGACTGAGCACGTGACTCACAGAACGAGTGTGTTTCACATTTTAAAAAACGGCTGAATCCGGCCAGATGAAAATGAAGACAAAGCATAATAAACTCCCCGCATAACCAATACCAGTACCACTGTATAAAGAAAAAGAGAGGAGTGATCTGCCACTTGTGGTCCAGGAGCTCTCATGGAATTTTTGGAGCTCTCGTGCCATGCTGGGTTACAGTGAGATGCAGTTAAAGCAATCTTGCTTTACCATTCCATGGATTTGTGTGAGACCACTTTTTCTCACTCAACACACACGAAAACAAAGCACAGAAACAGAAAAACTCAGAAACTCGCTCAGAGCAGCTCTGTCAGCGTGTCCTGCTCGTTTCGACCCGTTAGAGTTGAGAAAGCAGACACACCCATCACATTAGAATGTTGATTTTAACTTATTTTGGGGTCAAAATATCCATGTCGGTGAATGACCTGTAATTATTTTAGGTTAAAAGTCAGTTTGCACGTTCAGCACCATCTGTTCAAAGTCCACGTGTTCAAAAGTATAGTTAAAAAAAAACCTTCATAACACACACAAAGTGAAAACAAATCTAGGTTTCTTGGTTCTTATAGGCGAAATATCTTATATTGGTGATGATCATTTATGCAGGGCCCTGCAGCCCCAAAGCCTGACATGACTGGTCCCCAGGACAAATAAGTTTGAGGAACGCTGCTTTAAAGTAAGTGACATGTGTATGGTGCATGTGACTGCAGTGGCTGAAAACAAACCCCACAAACACAGTTGACTAGTGTATTGGCCCGAGAGGACCAATTTATTTACAAGTGCAACAAAATGTGAAGGAAGTATCTCTGGGTGAGATGAATGTTCAGCTGCAGATCTTCACTATCTGTGTCTCCATGGGCAAGAGACACAGAACTCTTCGCACACCCTTCTAACTTGGGGAGATGTTGTGGCTCCTTATAGCCTATTATCCACTTGTCATTCAGAACTGGGCCTGTAAATTCCCTGCCAGTGACCAGTCTGTGTATGTTGAGCCCGGTCTCACGAAATACAATTTGATCAACATATGTACTGCAATCACACTTTAGGGCTTTTCTTTGTGCTAGGACGATGCTTTACTTTTTCATGCTAGGACAACGTTTACTACCCTATGTATTTTAAAGTGCACCGTGTAATACCACCAGTATCAGTGATAACTGGTGACAAAGGGGCAGTAGGAGAGAAATAATGAATTGATTCCTTATCGTTTTTATTGGCAAAGCAGTTGAAATAGGTTGAAATGCCGTGAGACAGGGAAAGTCCCTAACTCTAATCCTAACCCTAGCCTTAGCGCAGATACTGGCGGTATTACACACTGCGCATTAAAAATCATTGTGTAGTCCTAGCACAAAAAAGTGAAACATTGTCCTAGCAAGAATAAAAGCCCTAAAGCGTGACTGCAGCACGTATTTTGATTACATTGTATATCATGATGGCTGCACAGTTGTTAGATCAGGTTGGTATATCCCAAGGGCAGTTCGAATCAGTGCTCCAGTTTAGAAGCAGCCTGTAGTCAACCCAGCCTGAGTCCCATGGGCCAGCCTTTTCTGTGGCAGTAAGTTTTATAAGTTTGGTGTGGCCAAGACACTGAAGGGCTGTCCAAACTGACCACCCTCTTTGATTGCTTTAACACCTAAGACTTGAGCTATATTTATCTGAGCCACATAGAGGTGATGTGCACCATCCGTCAAAGTGGACAACAGCAAACAGAGGGATCGAATGCATCATTAATCACAGGCTATGCCTGCGCAGTCGAAACCTTGGATTGCCTTCCAATACTCCAGTGTGGGCTGAGAAAATAATAGGATCATAAGATGGGTTTGCAATACTTGGACCATAAATTAGAGGTCAGATATTAGATGTCAAATCCTCTATGAAAGTAAATAGAGTTAAATTGAGGAATGGTTGTTTTTTTGTTTCCATAGAAGGAAACCTTGTGCTAATTTGACAGCTTAATGACAGTTTGTGCCAGCAGATTTCCTGCGTTAGGAAACTGCCAATTCATTTATGAGTTGTGTGGTATAGTAAGGAATGGCTGCTGTTCCGCAGAGGGACCTTTTTACTGGTAGCCTCACAGTGGCTCTATACAGCTGCTTTAAAGAGAACTGGCTCCATTCTTGTTCCACCTTGTTGACATGAATGTTCCCATATTTTACAAAAGAAAAAATTAACAATAAATGTAACATGCACTTTGAGAAATTTATTTTCTGAAACCGTGTGACATTAACAAATACCTGTCTGGAAAAAAAACTAATTCAAGGGTTGATTTCACTGACACAGTCAAAATGATTTATGTTTTGAGTAAGTAATGTGATCGACTTACTAGAGCCTTTTAGCTGAGCTAAGTGCGAGTCCATCTCCAATGAGGAGTATGTATGTTCCAGTTATTCCTGGGTGTCAGAAATCTCTATGTGTAAACAACTGTGCAAGAATAAAGACAGGATGCTTGCTCTGTGTGACTTTAGACACATGTCTGAACTGCCTGTCTGAATGACTTTGTAATATATGCCTAAACATTAGAGACAGAAAATTTCATGATTAAATTTCATGGGACGGCTGGTGACCTAGGGCCTACTAGTGACACCACTGATGTTCCACACTGCTGCTTTGAGCAACACACTGCTTTACTTGGTAAAATGCATGGAAATAATGTCACATTGTTCACACTGTGCAAGAAAAACACATTCTTCTATATTAGAACTTTCATTTATTTTTATTCTTTTTAAAAAAGCTGATTTTTTAACACAGTGAGTTAAGTTCCTAAACTCTGCTGAAATAATTTACCCTGTTATAGCATTTTCAATGAATAACTTGTGGAAATACAATGGAAAAATATGGAAATCTTATTGGGTCCAGTACAATATTTTTTTTTAACACTCAAAATCACAATTTATTACCTCTGAATAAGATATAACTTATATTGCTTATTAATGAATCATAAGATGATCTCACCCTCCCACATCATGCAGTGTGCAAGCCAACAAGGCTTCAACAAGGTATGGCTGAATTTACACACACTGTTTGGTGCTGCGAGAGGGATAATTAATGGCAATGCAGTCTGCTCAGTTTCAAATCACAAAATCGAAAATTATTGGCTCAGATTTCTTTGTGGGTCTTAATTGACATTTTTAAGAATTTCCAGTAAGTATTATAAACTCATTTATAAACTCAATTGTCATTTAAACCTGTTCAAGACAGGAGCATGGACTTTTCCTTTATAGTTCTGATTCATGTGTTTTGACACCACAATCAGAATTCTACCTTCTGCTTATATGGAGTTCCCTGTTTGTTAACATTGAGAATTGAATGCTTCTTAGGGCAGCTGTGGATATTGAAGCTTCTCTTTCTTTGTATTTTGTGTTGTTTTCAGCAAAAGCCTAACTTTGAATATTATGGGAGATGTCAGTTTATTGTTGAGTTTGGTGAATGAAAGTATGTTCTTGTAAAGGGTAAAAACAGCCATGTTGGATATCTTTACATTACAATAACTAAGCTCATCTCATCAGTTCGTAACCTGGGTCACTGCCCTCTACTACTCAAACATGTAACAGTCAGGACTGTTTGGTTCAATCCAGTGGCTGTCAAAAGATAATGAATATGCAGTCAGCTGCTGTTCGCACTCACAGTGACACAAAAAATGGAGACTGTGAAAACAGAAACACTTGTTTTGAAGTAATTTTTAAGAATATCACTAAAACGCATGGTGGGTTGGTGCCTTTTCAGCCGTAAAACTACAATAAGACTGTGTTGGTCTACTTTTCAATGGCTTCTTTATTTTCAATCACAAGAAAACATAGCATAAATGGTGCTCATTTATGCGATATCAACATCGATTCAGTGGATGAATGTACACTGGGTTAGTCCTTAGTGCTCGCTCTCCTGAAAGTGTGATTAAGCCTTGACTCTTTTATACCCATTATGACTCCTGAAGTCAGAGGCTCTACTCTTTGTGTGTGTCAGTCTATTCTTTTGAGCTGGATCCACAGGGAGCACACACATCCAGAGCCAGAGACTTCCAGCCAGAATGAAAACAAGGCCAGGGCTGCCATCCATCTCAAGACTCAGCTGAGAACACTGCGTCAGGCAGAGCTTTCAAAAAGATCCAACATGCAGGCCTGTAAACAGCTTTTAGTCACTGTACAAACCGTCCAAAAAGTTAGCTGCTACTGAATGTAAATGAATTAACTGTGTCATGGTTTTTAGTCAGAATTCAAGAATTTGTTCCCCCCCCCCCCCCCCCCCCGTTACTTCCCAAGCAGTCTTTGGGCCATGTACGTCTAATGATCTGTAACAGGGGCAAAACTGGCAATTTGCACAGCTATGAAAAGTGGCACATGACAAAGAGTATCATTTGGGCTGGCTTGTTCTCAGCACCACTTTTTTTCTAGTTGTGGCACTATACTTGCTTTCTTGCATCTCCGGACCATGTACACAATGTTAACATTGGAGCTCTCACTTTTCAACTTCATTTGCACAACAGAGAAAGTGATGGACAAAATGGACAGAGCTGCTATCAGATCCCCCAGATCTGATTACAGGGTTCCTCCCTTGACAACGGAGAAATGAGGGGTATCAAGGGAGGAGACAGAACTCCCTAAAACACAGGCTCTCCAGCAAGTATTAGACTTGAGAGAGCCCATGGTTTAATTTAGCCCAAAGTGGTAGTTTTGTTTTGTTAGTTCTGAACAGTGATTTTGTTTGTAATAAAGCTCTGCCCGTGCACCTGTGCTGGTGTCTGTGTGCATCCCTGGGCGTGTGTTTGGCATCATACCCCCTCTGGGCTTTGGCCGTTCCTCAGGCCACCCTCAGAACAGATACCATGAAGGGGTGTATTATGTTAGGGTAGGTACATGTCAAAGTAATATCCACATCAATTCCAGAACCCCAGCTTTCCCAGCTTGCGTTTCTCCCAAAGTGCATCCTGGTGCCATCTCTTCCTTAGGAAAGCCATGTACAGGCATCTGGCATTCCACATGTAAAAGATAATGACCATCTTCTTCCTTTGCTCCAAGGTCCAGTTCTAATGGTCACTAGCCTTCTTTAACAATCTAAAATCTACTCTGTCAACAAAACAAAATTTGTTTCCACTGAAAAATGTCCACAAGATTTCCGGAGGTAGATTTGACTTTTCGCTTGCTGCCTAATGTATCACACCCATGACAGATGCCATTGTAACGAGATTATCAATGTGATTCAATTCATCTGTCAGTCATTCTAATTGTGTGGCTGATTGGTATATATAGTAATTAGAAATGTGTAGCAATGGCACAGCACTTTGTTTTTGCTGGCTGCACAGCTAACCTAAAAATAACTTTCCTTATTCCATCTCCTCTTCTTGAATGACAATTCTTTCTTTCTCATACCCTCCCACTCTAGTGTGTCAGTGCCAAGAAAATCCAAGCCTAGCCGTTTCTCCCCTGCATGTACCCTTGACTATCATCCGATGTAACGAAAGAGAGATTCAAAGTCAGATGAATGATAGAACACTGGCCTTTTATCTACAAACAGCATACAGGTACAGACAACATTTTTATTTTTCTATTTCTCTATAACTGATGCTTTCAAGCAGATTGTAGAGCAACCTATCCCAACTGTTGCTGCACTGTATCATCTGTAATCATTGTACTACTCAGGTATTAATTTGCTATTACATTATGACCAAGATATTCTGCCATTTAGAGAATGAGCAAGCACCCCTTTTGTCAGACATACAGTACACCAGGCTCTCTCTCTCTCTCTCTCTCTCTCTCTCTCTCTCTCTCTCTCTCTCTCTCTCTCTCTCTCTCTCTCTCTCTCTCTCTGGAGGAGGAACAGACAGAATTAATGCAAAGGCCTTGCTGTGTGTTTGATTTAATTTTGTCTGAGGGAGAGACAGATTGAGATGATGGTGGTGGTGGTGATGATGATTATGATGGTGTTGATGATAATGATGATGATGGGTGGTAGTGGCGGGGGTACAGCTACGCCATGTCACATTTGTGTCTCCTATATATTATCTTTAATTTTATAACTTGCACTGATGACTGATTTGCTCCCAGGATGTATTCTATCTCTGCTGAACTGAATGCATTGAAGTGACTGTGGGTGATGTGCTCAGAATTAAGATTTTTTATTTGCATTTCACACTTCACACACCCACAACCACATATGCACTGATATTACTCGGTTAATTTGATTTACATAATACCAGTGATGGTTTGCAGATGCATAAAGCATGCGTTTACTTTAGAAAAACACCCTGTGTCATCCTAAATAAGAAGATTCCGGAAAAAACAGTCTATTTAGTGATTTCAATAAAGAGCCCTGATACATAAGCTGCCATTATTTTCCATATCTATACCTGAGAGAAAACATGAAAACATGAAGACTATGTTATTCTCAGGAAATATGCCACAACAAAATGTGAATCAGAACATTACTACAATATTTTACAATACAAGTATCATTATCAGATTAGAAAAAAATAAACTAAATTAACCACTGGGTCTTGTGACCTTTGGTGAGCCTCCACCTCGTTTAGTAAGCCAGTGCCCTTTTAGGAGACACTAGCTCTGGGCATTGAGTTTGTGTGTGTGAGTGGTCATTGGATGCTAATTCAGCCCAGGCATAGAGGAGCTGCAGAGCTTGGGTTGCTAGGTACCTAATGACATGTCCACCTGTCTCTAATTGTGTTTGAGTTACACTGTAAGTGTCTGCGTTGTGTGATTGGCTGTGTGTGTGGTTAAAGCCTGGCTGAGCCGGAGAGCCAGTGTGGGGTCACCCAGAAACAACAGCAAGAGGCTGTGGTTCTACTAAGGAACCGAACCCGGCGTTGTCTCAGACAGGACATGTGGAGAGGAACAACAACGAGCCGGGAAGTGCCAGTGTGACGAGTGGCATGGACACTGACCTCTTCGTATTCCCCCGTCTCTATCTCTCTCTCTGTTTGTAATCCATACTGCAGTGCCACGGCGAGCCGCAGTCTCACACGGAGTGGGGCTTCCTACGCACAGCTCGCTACAAAGTGGAGTTGAGAGGCTCTCGGACTGAGTTTTGGTGTGAGCTATCTGGGTCTCCTTGGAGTGAAAATGCTCCGGAGAATCCGAGGATTAACGTGTGACGTAGGAGTGACGCGGAGTGAAGGTCCTCCGAGGGAAAGAGACACTTTCCGACTATTTCAGTTGTGTTGTGTTCAGTTGTGAGCCTGAACTTTGACTATTAAATAAAGAAACCCTTTCGTGAAAAATATGCTGCTGCTGTGTCCTTCCCCTAAGCCGCCATGACAGGTAACATATGTAATAATATAACAGTGTCAGCAGTGTTGCTTTGTAGTGAAAGAAAGTGTGTTCACTGTCTTAACTGAAGAAATGAATGTTGTCTTGCTCCTTGGCACATTTGCTGGATGTATGTCAAAAAATGTAGGTTTAAATGTTATGAATTCATAGCTCTAGGCCGAAGGCGCCAATGACTTTTCCCCTTTACAAATAACACACCATGCATAGTACACCGAACTCACTGCTTTTTGTTTTCCCTGACATGCAATTAATCATCTTTCAATTTATAAACTGAATAGCCCCATTTATCATGGAAATTATTTTTTGCCCAGAATAATGTTGCTTTCAGAAAGAGACATTTTCATTAACATAAAATTGTTAACAAAAAAAAAAATTGATCATTGTTCACAGTCATTAATATGCACTCCTTAGGGTGGCTTTCACTCCTGAAAGCAGCTGATGGGAATTATGCAGTGTAGCATTTGGCTGCTCGTTGGCATTATTGTACAGCAAATCAAGGCATTCTGTAAAACCCTTAAACTCACTTTCTGCAAGAAAACGGCATTGATGTGAGAGCAGAGGTAAATGTAACTGGGGCACTGTACATTTACCTCCTACAAGTAGTGCTTATCCATGAATGCTTTAATTAGTTTGTGTGCTCGATTCATTTTATGTTTAGTGATGTTTGTTTTGACCAGAATTGGGGCATTCCTTCCTGCTTCTACTATAGTAAATGAACAGCGCATCCAATTTAATTTAGGTCACATTACAGTTTTTTTGTATTGTTTTAAGATTCAAGATTCAGTTTATCTTTGTAATTTATACAATAAAGTGCTGTTTATAACTCCTAGCTCTTAAAGCACCCCTTCTCAAAAAGAAATATTTTTTTCTTTTCTGAGGCGAAAGGAAGTTTTCTGTGGCAATTGACAAATGGTCACGATGAGGGATTCTATCTGCTGCATCAACACATCAGAAATTGGATCTACGAAAAATAACACGGTATGTGACAGATGGACAGACCATACACCATGGTGCAGCGGATTTCCCCTCAAGCATGTGGGACATGGCAGGCTGGTCATTTGAGGAGAAGATGGCTCCCCTATAGCGGTAAGGAGGCTGCTGACATGAGCAGCGGGGAGGAAACGGGCCAGGAAGCCGGCTCTGAGGGAGTTCCTATTGCTGGCACTGGAGGCAGCCCCTGCAACAGCGCTGAGGTGTCCAGCAGGTAGGAAGCTGGCAGCTACGACTGGTAGCAGCACTAAGGCTATAACCAGTAGCAGTCCTAACGCTAGCCAGTATCAGTTCAGGGGCTCCAGTCAACAGCAGCTCTGAAGCTCCAGTCAACAGCCACACCACAGCTCTGGCTCTGTGGTGTCCCCAGCCACCAATTCAGACTCTGCGGCGACTCCAGCTTCATGTCTCCAGCTTCAATTCACAGCCCCTGTTCCTGAAGCCGTGGCTCCCACCCCAGTCCCTGTTCCTGAAGCTGTGGCCCCGACCACTGTTTCTGAAGGTGGGTTGCTTTTGCCACCGTCTCCGCCTCCGTCACCTTGGAGGCACCATGGCACACCAGAGACACATCAGCAGGCAGAGCCCTGACAGAGGACCAGGGTGCTCCTCCAGATGGGGGACACCATCCCAGAGGGGCTCCCTGACGGGGGCTCTGCCCTGGAGAACATGGAGGGCCTCTCCAATGGAGGCTCTGCCCCGGAGTATAGGGAGGCCCTGCCCAAAGGGGGCTCGGCCCCGATGGACACAGAGGGGGAGGGGGGTGGAGGCCCCTTTGGGAGCGGACTTGTGGGAGCCACATAGGCTGCCCTGGCTGTGATAGTGGCCATGGAGAACATCGAATGGTAGGCAACTGGGTGGGACCCACGGGTTCTGCAGAAATTTTTATTTAATTTTTTCTGTTTGTCTGTTGCCATCCACCCCTCCTGCGTCCCTTTCTTTTCTTGGTTGAGTTTTGGCCCTCATGCCTTCTTGTTTTTTGTTTAATAAAAGCAAAGAAAATAAGAATCTGTGCCTGCGCCTCCTCCTTCCTGAATGGGCACAGCCCATATGTGACAGGAAGATACTTGTGGGAAATTACATCATGGCCTCACTGTTGAATTATTTCTGTGAATGTGAGTAGGAAGTACTTTCACTCCATGATCCAATAAAGGTGACTTCAGTTAATTGCTTTGAAATATCTCAATTGTTCTGAGAGCTATTGTGTAAAAATGTTATACAATAACATAAAATACATGAAGCTGAGTCTAATTAGCTGTTTTATAACTACATAATTTTGTACAAGCATGACAATTTAACGTTTAAAAAAAAATTGTCCCTAAACTTCTCATGGACATTGTATGATGTACTCAGTAATTGTTATAAATGTGGGCAGTAATTTTGTTCTGTGCAATCCTCTACACACTCTCTTGACTATGCTCAATTTGCATTTGAAAGTTAACTCATTCCATTACATTATGCACACCATACAAATATACTGTAGTCTGCAATTTTCTCAGGTCTCTGTCATATTGAGGATACCTGTGTATCTATAAGCCCGCCTTTCTCAGGTGTTCCCCATCCTTTCCTGTATAAATTGAAAGTGACCGTTTTGTCACATGGGAACACATCACAGCACACGGTGCAAACAGCACAAAATCCTTCCTCTGCATTTAACCCATTCACCAAGTGAAGTAGCAGCCAGCCAGTAACACAGCGCCCCGGGAGCAGCGTGTGGGGATGGGGGTAGGTTCAGGAATTGAACCCATGACTTTCTGATTGCAGGGTGAATTCCCTAACCACAAGGCTACCAGCTGCCCCTGACAAATAACCTTTACCTGGATTCCTGTTATACTCTTCATGTTTACCACTGTTACAATGTACCACTTTGTAGCATAATCAGCACAGAACAATGTTAGAAACCTGAAGTGGCATGTGATGATTTAAGCATACAGTTTGGGTAGACACAGACAATAAAAGGGGAACAAGAAATGGGAGAATGTTACTTGCCATCACGGAGAGAGAGAGAGAGAGAGAGAGAGAGAGAGAGAGAGAGAGAGAGAGAGAGAGAGACATACACTATATGGACAAAAGTAATTTTAATTAATGAATTCACTGTCCAAAGAGGGATCTTTTGTTTGTGTTACATAATGCAAACCAGAAGAGTCTACCAAGGCTGCTTTATCAGCCATGAATGACTGTAAGCTGCTAAGCATAACACTTTTTGTAAATTATATATCATTTTGTAAATGATATATCATGGCAGATAAATGATTTATTTATTTGTAGTTAAATGCTATTCTGTGAACAGATACACAACTAAAGAAATATAGGTTTTTTTTCATTTGTAGTAAATTTTGCTTTTTAAAGAGTGTATATTGGTAATGCTCCTTGAATTTTCAATGGGTCAAATGCACATGCATGGTGACAGAACAATTTGAAGGAGACACCAGCAGCATTCTTTAAAATTGACTGTAGGCTGCATTTCTGTATGATTGGCAGGTCACAAATGGACTCTAGAATGTGGTTCTTTCATTTTGCCTCTGCGTTGAACACAGATATAATGTGACATTTACTTTTGGTCTTGTGGTAGGTTGGTTGAAGGTAAATCATTGCATAGAAAACATGGTTAAATGAGAATCGATTATTTAAATTACTCTTAGCCAAACAATCATCAGCTTTTTTACTATTTTTGTCATTGAAAGGTGTGTTTTTAAAATGATTGTTGGACCATAATATATCAATGTGTGCTGCTTCAAAGCAGAAAAGCCACTAACAACATTTGCCATTGGAGAACATTGAAGTGGGTCTTAAGATTAACCAGTTGCGCTCAGCCCCTGTTATCGGCAAATTAACCGTGCCCCTGTCCTGTCATAAAGCACATCTTTTCATGCATAACTGATACCGAACTGTATAATACTATGAAAAACATTATGCCGTATACAGCATGTATACATAATATACTGGTATATGACTATCTAGTAATTAGTACACAGCATGCTATTTCATGGTGTCCACATCCAGGGTCTGACTTTTTTGTCCCTGTTTATATTTTACATTATTCCCTGTCCCTTTCCTGTTTAGATCAGGGCTGGGAATATATATTTTTGTGAGAGTATACATTTTTGCTCTTGTGTTCATGGATGTCCCCACTTTTCTTATTTAAGCCCTGTTAACTCCTCATTTCTTGAGATATCACACATATTAATTATTGCATAATTTAAAGTTGTTATTGTCTGATTAATAGCTTAACAAAATTCTTAACATTTGAAGAATTAAGGTTGTCACATTTGTGTAGTTTGGTCCTAGGCACTGGGATGATTCTGGTACCACCTCTGTCCTCCTCACGTCAGCCTTGGGCAGACAGAGGACCTGCTCATTAGGAAGAGGGTTGGTTTCCCACACCAGTCCCTTGTTCTGTGTCACAAAACACGTTTTTCAGTAATTCAGTGCCTCTGTTGTCACTGCTGCAGGCCTGAGGAGTTGGTTTATAGTCTGTATTATTAATGTAAACTCTCAGACAAGTGACTCTTTTAAAAACGCTCATACTGTTAACTATTAATGTGTTTGTTATACTATTCCCTGTTTCATCCTTACACAAATGTCATGAAATAAGAGCATTTGTGCAACTCATATATTAAAATACATTAAGAGTTGTTGACCTTTTCTGCCCCAGGCATCAGTAAAGCCTGGCAAAAGTAAAACCCTTATTTACTTTAGAGTAGGAGTGTCTATACCAGTTTTATGTTTGTGTTTGTGTGTGTTTGTGTATACAGTTACCCCCACTTGTTGTTGTGGTGTGGTAAAAAATGTCTAAAAATGCCTATTTTTATAGTGTAAACCCTAAATATGCCCCCAAATATGCTCCCAAAACACTTTCTATCACACGGGAACGAAAATGTAGGACCAAGACTGACCAGAAACACAACCTTGTTGCGTGGTGGAAGAGCCCCAACGCGGATGGCACGAGGGAG
>JBBJLR010109944.1:0-22214 GCA_037577145.1 Brachypetersius gabonensis | reverse complement strand
GTGTGTGTGTGTGTGTGTGTGTGTGTGTGTGTGTGTGTGTGTGTGTGTGTGTGTGTGTGTGTGTGTGTGTTTCAGAAAACACACCTCTTTTTGGGGTTCTTCCAGTGCCATATACACACACATACATGGAGGGAATAAGAAACAGAGAGAGTGCTTTGGGCCTTTGCTTTGATGCAGTTTCATCTTTTTTCAGCACTGCTGTAGTAATTATGTAGTGGAAAACCAAAGGCCGTCATTTTGTTAATTCCTTTTTAACTGCGCACCCATTACAGCGATGCCGCAATATTGATCACACTGCTGACTTGGCTGAAAGTGTCTGTGTGCATGTGTGCATGAGATCGGTGGTAGGGGGGCTGGGGGGCTACTCAGTGAGCCAGGCTTTGTTCTCTCTCTCAACTAATGCTCAACATGGTGCAATTACCATTATACTGACTGTTCAATCTGTGAAACTACAGCTTGCACCGTCCCACACACAAACACAAACACACACAAACACTAACAGTAGGCTGCTGCTAGAACCCACCAGACGATCATAAAACACATTAGTGTAACCATTCAACCTTCCCTAGCCCTCAAAACCATACCTGACTAGAATAGTTCAGGAACTGATGCTAACCTGGATAATATATTAAAGTCAACCTGAAATCAAAACTTTCTCATTTTAGTTCTTAACCACAATTCATTGTGTCAAATCATTCAAAAGCAAAACAATTATTTGATTTTTTTCTCTCAGTTAGACAGTCAGGCGATTTACACCTCTTGGGGCTCCTCAAATTCCTTTTTGATTGAAGTGTAGTGACTTATGACATCCTCTAAACGCCTTTGGATGATTATTCCAGTTTGTACAAGCGGCAGGGAAAAAATTAAATTAACCAGTAATGTCATAGCAGTCGTCGCCCCCCCCATGCCTCTTTGATCACTGAACAAAAACACTAGTGTTCACCGCCATTTACAGCTGCATGTACAACCCCAAATCAGACAAATTGGAACGGCATGGAAAAACACAGTTATTCTTAAATTTACTTTGACTTTCATGTCATTGCAGACAGTGTCAACCCATGATATTTCATGTTTTGTCTTGATGTCATTCGTTAATATACATCCATTCCTGCATTTCAGGTCTGCAACACATTCTAGTTGAAATGGTAACACATTTACCACTTTGTAATGTTGTCATTCTTTCTCACAGCACTTTACACACATTTTGGCACTGAGAATACAAAGCAATTGGGTGCTGTTTTAGCCCATTCTTTTGGCCCACACTTCTTAAGGTATGCAACAGTACAGGCTCGTCACGATTTTTGTTTCAAAATTCTTCAGACATTCTTTTTTGGGGCTGCAGACAGACTGGTCCAGTACTTGTACATTCTTCCTCCACAATCATACCTCTATAATGTGTGCTGAATGTGGTTTTGCATTGTTGAAAAATGCATGGATATCCCTGGGGAAGATGTCTTGAAGGCAGCATATGTTGCTCTAAAATCTGAATGTACTTTTCTGCGTTAATGCTGTCATCACAGAAGTATAAATGACCTTTGCCAATCTCATTGATACAGTTCCGTACCATAAGAGACACAAGCTTTTGGACTTGTTGCTGATAACAGTCTGGATGTTATTTTTTTTGGTCTTTGGTTTAGAGTGCATGGCATCCATTATATCCATAAAATCCGAAATACTGATTCCTCTGATTGCTGTTCACATTTTCACTCTGTGATGTTCCATGTGCCTCCAAGACCAGAGAAATCAATACTGCTTCTGGACATGGTTAACATAAGAGGGGTGGTGGTAGTAGTCTAGTGGGTAAATCACTTGCCTGTGAACCCGGTGGCCACAAAGGTGTAGGGTTTGCCCCCACTTTCTACCATTGTGTCCTTGAGCAAGACACTTAACCCTCAGTTGTTCCAGGGGGACTCCCTGTAATTAATGATTGTAAGTCACTCAGGATAAGGGCATCTGCCAAATGCCAATTTACTTTACACAATATGGATCTAAGTTCTCAGTTGCATCTGCCTGCTGCAAACAGTCTTCTGCACACACTGACACTCATCTCACTGGATTTACTTTGTACAGTTGTAAAAACAATCTCATTAATTTTCTCAATTTATTTACGGTGGCATTATTCAAGGGTTGGCGATACTGTTGTTTTCTTATTATTCAAAGAGAGATGTCCACACCACACACACACATACACTGCCCACTATCCACAGGTAGCTAGCTATACCTTCACAACATGAAGCACAGATGTCAACATGCTACATTGCTATCTGCTACATCTGATTCATTCAGATTCAGAAATATGATTCATTTAAATCTCAATCGATAAAATCATGTTCTATCCACATTTATTTCTCACATAAATGTTCTGATTTCTAATGCTGGATGATAGATGATTGCATTTCACTGTTTCTGTGATCTTTTAGAAGATTTACAAATCTGTACTAAGTCCTTTGCCGGGGGCTTTGTATAAGGTGTAAATATAAGAGAAAAAAAAAGCTACAGGTATGTCATGAAGCAATGAAAGAAGGACAGTGTCACTGATGGCAAAGCACCATTCATATGAAGCAACAAGAGTGTGAACAATCTCTAGCCTGCTAAACATGAGTGAGTTAAAAGCCACATCCATGAGATGCTTTGCCAACAGCTCCTTTGTTTTTGTGTAATGTTCAAGCTTGTGAAAAGAGATACTGCTACTTTTAGGACAGAAACAGCCATTTATGTCTGTGGGAGAGTGTGTATTAGAGACGAGCTGTACCAGTGAAATATTATATCTAAAAATAATTTAGACCTTTATCTTGCCGTGTCTGTATGTTGTTCGATAATAGGCTTGCATCATATAATAAGCTTGCATCACCTGCATAAAGATTGCAATTCATTTCCAAATTTAAGCGATTTTCTAACAAGTCTGTAAAATAAAAATGCAGCCCTGCATGATAGGAGTGATTTCCTCCTTTATTAGTTCATGGCAGGGCAGTTTAACATTGCATAGTCAGCTGGGCATTGCTGCAGCACTAACAATTGGGAGAGACGCCAGACATAGCTGGTTGTGGGCATTTAATAAGGCTAAAGTCTTACTCTCACCCCCTGAATCCCTGTCTGTTTACACACACACACACACACACACACACACACACACACACACACACACACACACACACGGGTAGTCAGGCTCTGGTCACCTCCAGTTAACCTGTTTTTGATTACCTAACCTGAATCTATAACAGGTGACTTTTTTTCTTGGCGTCCATTTGTTTTGCTATTTGCCATCTTTGTTTTTTCTTTCGTTGTTTTCTTACTTTCTTTTAGTCTTTCTTTGTCTTTCATTCCATCTTTCATCTTTCTATTGCACACACATTTTCTGACTTAATTTTCTATTTATCCTCATTTTTAAGGTCTTCACTGTATCAATATTCTTTGTGTGTGCGTGCGTGCGCGCGTGCGTGCGTGCGCGCATGCGCACATGAAAGTGCGTTTGTGTGTGAGGAGCATCCACACTTGAAGGACTTTATTTCATTAGACACTCTTCATGCATATTAGAGTGAGGCTCTTTGAAGTGGAGTCCTGCTGATGAGGAGAGATATGAGTGAGAAGAGAGGAGAGAGATAGAGGTGGAGATGGAGAGATGATATGATATCAGGAGAGACTGCTAGAAGGCTGCGTAATGAAGTGAATCCCACTGTCGTCTGTGTGTTTGAGTGAACGCAGCCTGTGGTCCATCACCCCTGCACTGCTGGGCAGCTGTGTGATAGAACACACCCTGTGCTCTGGATGTGTGTGATTGCGTGGATGTGCCCTCTGGTCTTTAATGCCAGTGTTTTGTGTGCAGGTTGACTCTAGAGCAGAAGGAGTTGTGTAGGAGCAGACTGAAGCTGCTTTGCTATCTGGACCATCTGGCCACATACGAGGTAAGACTGACCACAGTTCCAGCACTGAAGCTCAATGGATCATCAGCATTCCTCAGACTCGCCTCACAACTTTTGTAGAGATCTGTCAGTCACATGGTTTTGCCCCCATCCTAGTGTTTTAATATTTAATCAGCATCCTGATGCAACATTTTGTATTTTGGTAGATATCACAGCACAGTGCTGACTTCACGTACATTTAAAACCGATCCAGTTGAGTTAAGCTAAACTACTTTACAGTGCTGGCATGCAGTTCTTTCTGTTTGAAGATTCATTCGCTACTATATGAATTGTTTCTTT
Organism: Brachypetersius gabonensis; assembly: GCA_037577145.1. Classification (NCBI taxonomy): domain Eukaryota; kingdom Metazoa; phylum Chordata; class Actinopteri; order Characiformes; family Alestidae; genus Brachypetersius; species Brachypetersius gabonensis. Next base: position 18,015 of record JBBJLR010109944.1, on the reverse strand, counting down.
TCTGAAACATTTTATGGTGTGATGAAACTGCGTCTAATGTTTCTTATTTTCCTCCCTGTCTTTTATATATTTTCCCAGTGTTTTAACTTATTTTTCTTTCGTGCCATCTCACCATCTTGTGAGTTGCTTTCTTTCTTTCTTTTTTCATTTCCTGCCATGCTTTTGCCATTTCCCCCCTTAAAACTGACCTCCCCTCTCCTGGGCTGTCATGGTGCAATGCTTGCCATTCTGTTAGCTGATGTTACAGTATTTCTGCTTAGTGTATTGAACTGTCAAATGATGATGTTACAGTGCCTTGCAAGCGTATTCAGCCCCATTCTCTCTATTTTGATACATTACAATCTGGAATTTAAATTCACCCTCTATGTGATTTTAAGTGATGGACCTAGAAAACATGCAGTAATGCAGTTGAAAGGGAAAATGTAAAACTGAAGCAGAACGTGCATATGATTCCACCCCCTTTGCTTTTAAGCCCCAACCACTACCTTAAAAAGCCACTTAATTAGTTAAATAAGATCCACCTGTGACCAGTCGTAAGTATAATAGCCCACCCAAAGTCAACACCAGTGCTACACCACTACGCAAGGGCTACTATCAACTATGAAGACTGAGGAACTCCACACAGGTCAGAGACAAAGTTGTGAGAAGGTTGAGTTCAGGGTTGGGTTATTGGTCAGGAGGACCACTAAAACCATTATTAGAAAATGGAAAGATTATGACACCAGAGCAAACCTGCCAAGAGAGGGTCGTCCATCAGATCGGGAAAGGAGGCGAAAGACCCTGAAAGAATTGGGCAGCTCTACTGCAGAGATGGGAATATTTGTCCATAGGACCACTATAAGCCACACACAACACAGAGCTGGGCCTCATTGAAGAGTGCCCAAGAAAATAAGAAATTTGCCAGAAGGTGTATTGGAGGCTACCCAAACATGTGGAAGAAGGTGCTGTGGTCAGATGAGACTAAAATAGAACTTTTTGGCCATCAAGGACAACACTACGTCTGGCACAAACCTAACACCTCTCATCATGCTGAGAACACCGTCCCCACAGTGTAGCATTTTAGGCTCAGCAGCATCATGTGGTGGGGATGCTTTTCATTGACGGGGTCTAGGAAACTGTTCAGAAGGAAAAATGAGTGGCACAAAATATAGAGAAATTATTTAGGGAAATCTGTTTGAGTCTTCCTGAGATTGAGACTGGGACAGAGGTTCACCTTCCAGAAGGACAATGACCCTCAATACACTTCTAAAGCAACTCTCCAATGGTTTAAGAGAAACAGGTAAATGTCCTGGAATGTCCCAGTCAAAGTAGAGACCTCAATCCGATTGACAATCTCTGGGATGATTTAAAGATTGCTGTACACAAGTGGCGTCCTTCCAACTTGAAGTAGCTGGAGCAGTTTTGCCATTAAGTATGTGAAAAAATACCAGTGTCTATATGTGCCAAGCCTGTGGAGATGTACATGAAGATGCTTGCTGTAATAGCTGCAAAAGGTGGCTGTACAATGTCTTGATTCTGGGAGGGGTTGAGTCATGCATGATCAGGTTTTCTTTTTTTCTAGACCTCTCAGATCTGATTTGGATTTGTTGTTAATCCTTGTTTAGAGTTGCTTAACCTACAGATTTTATTTTTTTAACACAAAATAGGGGCTTCTCTTTGTTTTTTTTTCTGTCATTCAAGCATTCTTCAGAAATGTTGTTTTTTTGGTATTTTGGTAGTTTTGGCACTTGGTGTTATGTAATAATCTGGTTGCTACCATGAAAGTGTTACATTTCAAAACTCAGCCACAGATCTCTGTAGGATACTCCTAGAGGGAATAGCAGTGGTGCTTTCTTCCTTTGCCTGACTGTGAAATGATTGAGTCCTCAGTGTTAAGAAACCCTTTTATGTCCTTTTCCAGTCATTAGAGCTTCGACAGCTTTTCTTCCTTGGAAATTTCTTTTTTTCGGACCATATTATACTTTTTCACACAATTCTGTTTCTGAAGGAAAGATTAGCAAAACTATGTGCATTTTTTAATGATTTATTTTATTGCAGTACGCGTCAGACTCACACCTAAATAAATTGAAACACGCGACTTCAATTACCCTTCTTTGAAGAGGTCATTGTTCTAGAAGTTCACATACTTTTTCCATCAGTGACCTTTGTTCAAACCATTTATTAAATAAAGGACAGCGTAAAATACTCTGTGTGTGTTCCTATTGTTAACAGAAACTCTGTATTTATTTTGGTCCAAGATAAAGATCTAATCACATTTAAGGAACCATTTAATCAGAAGTCCAGATAATTCCATTGAGTTCACAGACCTAAACCATTAGTTTTTGGTGTATACATTCTGCTCTAATGCCTGAACTGTGTAACATAATGGCTGTGAGAGGTGTGCTAGTACGCTGTATATACAGTGTTTCAGTTTTGACTGTAAGGGGTTTCAGTCCTAGGGGAGCAATTTCAGAGTTCCTGCACTACTGCATTATGCACAGTTATGCCTCAGAAACATTTGCAATATTCTTTCCCACCATTATGCATATGATAATTCTTTTCGTCCTTCAGCCTAATCATATAATCTAGCACTATGCTCAGCTCCTTAGTGATCAAGTGCTCTGAACCCATAGTGAGTTGCTCAGTTTGTTAAATGTTAAAGATACAGTGCCTTATTTTCTACATTTAAAATATAATGAACGGAAGAAGTTTATCAAATCCTGTTCCTGTAGTCTACATTCCCTTCAAAATGTAAATTTTAATGTGTCTTTTGGTGTCTAGGTCCCATTCATTTTCAAAGGGTAATGCTGAGAGTGAAAAAAATTGAACTTTCTCACAGAGGGCTCAATTCAGCAATCTATCATAAAGGGAATTTTTCAATATTTCTGTTGAATTCATAGGCTACGGAGCAAATGGAGTGGTTTGATATCAATGGTTCATCGCAGAGAGTCATACTGACTTGGGTTTCTCCATAATGGCGGAGTAAGGAACCAGGGGTTCTACACTGCAAATTTTGCCATGTTTTCCAGAAGGACAATCTATGTCTGTCATCTGGGTTTTTATACATACTGATGATGCATGATGTGATAATTCTAAAAATAAAATATTTTTGCTTCATGATGTCCTACATGCACCTCTTCTTACATGAGTGATTAACACCATTTGATAAATCAGAACTATTATAAAATAATGTTTCAGGTAACAGATATCACATGTGTGACTCTTTATTGTGGAGTTTGCTTTTAACTTATACAACCAATTAGGGATGCACCGATCGATCGACCAGTGATCAGAAACAGACGATTTTTGGCCTGATTGGCCTGATCGGTGATCGGCCGCTCACTCAGACGTATTGCCAATTTCAAACCGATCTTGCGCATGTGCGTTACTTGCAGCACAGCCACTCACGCATTCAGGCTGCGTTCATGTGTACGCTCAACAGAGGCGTTTCTCTGTGCCTGCCATTCATATCTTCTCAACAGCGATTGGTTGCCGCTGCTGCGCTCCCAACGTGGAAGAAACGCCCACTGCCAAGCATTAACAAGACGCGTCTCGTAAACGCAGCCTCAGACGTGCTGAAATGTCCGCCGTTTGAAATTTCTTTGCTTTGAACAAAGAGGATGAAAAAGTTGTACCTCTCTGAGATGCCAAGCAGCAGAAGTGAAAACACATTGATTTACTGGAAAATCAACAGATTGTTTCCCTGGACTTGCTTCACTTGCCCGAGCCTACCTTTCTGCCCCATGCACAAGCGTTGAGAGTGAGCGCTTGTTTAGCTTGGCTGGAAATGTGGTAGATGTTAAAGAAAATTAGATTTTTTTTTTAGCTGCCACTCATATGTCACTATTATAAAAGTAACCAGTAAACAGGGAAATTAACTACCATGTTACATTAATAAAGTTGAAATCCATTTCTTGGTGTCGATGTTGTCGACTACATGCAGCAGTTCTAATTTTCTGTTATCTGGGGAAAAAATCAGTATCGGAAAAATCAGTATCGGCCGATCACACTTACAAAAAAAATCGGTAATCGGAATCGGCCAAGAAAATTGCAATCGGTGCATCCATACAACCAATGCAACCATTTTAATACATAAAGACCTGTTCAGGGTGTTTCTCCACTGGGATAGGCTCAGCTCAAATAATGCATTAATGAAGAATATATGAATAGAACCATTTCAATATAACGATTTAATAACCATTTAAACTATGCATTTGTTGTGTATAGTTAGTTTTATTTGATTTGATGATATTAAATATGAAACCTGGTGGTGATAATTCTAATATGTAACAGAAGGACTGAGCAATATTGCCAACGTTGTCTGTAAATGTCATTTTAAGTTCAAAAAGCTGGAACACAGAAAATGCACCAACAAAAAAGTTTCAGATCGTCCCAAACCAGTTCATATATGGGAACTAAGCTGTAAAAGTCCTTAACTATCAGTAGATGAGCTGTATTGATTTATTTATCTCAAACGTTGGCCAGCAGTTCACTTTTCAAACAAAAGTGACAAGGAATTATGGCTGGCCTTGGTGCATTAAATCACACAGGTATTACAAGTGACAAATGTAGGTTATGGGGCCTTTTAAAGGTTTAAATAACCATAACACAATGTAAAGGTTAAGGATAAGACACACACATCTCATTTCTAAAAATTATTTTAGGAACTATCAGTTGAAAGATTCTTTAGGGAACCTTTTCTGAAAAGAGCGTATAGCTGGTATACTGTATAAAACGGTCTGGCCCTGCTTGGGAGTCACCTGTGAGACCAAACTGTGTTTGACAAATGGTGCACATATAGTATCCCACTGTGATAAATGGGATTTGTTAAGGTCCTCAAGTTGGTGCAGTAAAACCGTACACATACACATCACTGGTGTTTTAACAGAGGTTTTACCTGAAATCTGACCATCCAACTGGAGCTCTAATTTTGAAGTAATGCTGAAATGTAATTTTTCTCACTTTATCTTCCCCTCTCTTCCTTTCCCCTCCAGGAGATTCTGGGTGGACCCCATGCTGCAGAGCAAAGATATGACTCTGAGTTTTTTAAGAAGTTTCGGAATCAGAATATTGTTCTGTCAGCAAGAACCTATGCCAGGGTAAACACCCCTTCTTTTGTTCTGTGTGTGTGTGAGTGCGCGTGTGTGTGTGGTTTTTGTCTGGAGTGCATTGACTGTTAATTTTGTGCCGTGTTTAAGCATGTAAATGTTTCAATTACAATTTTACGCATGTGCAGGTGTCTGAGAGAGTTCAAAAGGCGTTTCCCATCATACTCTCTATTATTTGGAAACCTGAAATATTACAGCATCACTACATAGAACACCTGTTGATTTATAGGATTTAAAAAACGTTGCGTAGAATAACATACGCTGCAGTGAACATTAGGAGAATTAATCAGTTCTTTTGAGTTTGAGCGTAAGCCTACATTTTAGTTGTGAAAAACTGAAGCTATGTAGTTTTTTTTTTGGATAAAAAAATATATATTTTTTGAATAGAGCCATATCTCTTTACATGTCTTCTCAGAAGTTATTTGACCACAGGCCTGGGGAGTTCCTAGTGGGTTGTATTTTAAGATGTGTGCGAGACCTGTTGTTTTATGACCATAGAAATGGATTATTTGGTGATATTATGACTATAAAGGGATACTTTATGCCTAGAAGTGCAAGTACAATTATATAGGACCTTTTCTGATTTGACTTGATTTTCTTTCTCCTACTACCCACTTTCTCTCAGTGTAGCGAGAAAGTCATACCATGTAGACCAAGTTCTAAGGACTCTAAGGATCCATCAATTTTCTTGGAAAGTGTTACATTTGAGCGAACAATAACTACGAATAGAAGCAGTGAAAAAGTTCAGTCTGTTTTCTCAGGGCAGGAGGGAGAAAAACACAGACATGGGTGATCCTTAGGGAAATGAAAACACAGTCGGTCTGTTAAAGAAGAAATTTAATCCCTTCTTTTCTGTGTCGGTATCTGAAAAGAAGTGGTATCATGCATCTTCTCTTAGACTAATAGCCAGTGTGTGGCAGTGAGAGAAGCTGACTCATAGCACTGGGTAATACATCAAAAATATAATATGATACTGCAGACACATTTCACGATTCACAGCATGTCACAATGTGTGTTTTTTGATGTCTGATAAGTTGGATCATTCAAAAAAGAGCTGGAAACACCACATAAAAAATGTAACTAATTTCCTTTAAATTTTCCTTTCTTTTAGGAGAGCAATATGCAGGCTCTGCACATTCTTTTCACTTATCACGGGGCCGAGCTGCTACAGCACCGCCTCGCCATCCTCTGCAATTTCCCAGAAACCACCTCTCCCCATGAGTACACTGCGCTGCTCCCTGAGGCCTGGTAGGAATCATGCATATGCATTGGTGCCAGAGGCACACTTTGATTCAACTTTTAAACGTATATGGAGGTTGAATCAAACTTCATACTGACTTAACAGACAAACTTTAATTCAGTTACAGCAAAAGACAAGCAAACCATTTTAAACACGACAAGATATTTGTGCAGTTCTTTAGTTTTGTAAAGTAGCTGACATGTAAAGGACAAGTGTGGTTTCAAGCTGTTTTTAGTTATACAGTTTGTTTTTATAACTGGGTGTGAGTCAGTGTCTGAAAGCTACATAGGTGTAGTGCAACTTAAGCAAACCTCAGACACCACCTATGAGGTTGTGTTTAGGTTATGTTTAAATGTTCTAAAATTTCAAAAAAAAAAAAAAAAATTTCCACTGAAATTTGTATGGGCTTCTTCAACGAATGTATTTTTACATGACTGATGTCTTAATCCCTTACAATTGAACAGGGCGTATTTGCAGTCACATCTTTAAGGCTGATATATCCGAATGACCTCTGTTCTGATTAACTGTCAGATATAGTGCTTTATTTAAAAAGCAGTCTGGTCTAAAACACTCCTTATAACATCATAGGTGGGCGGAGCTATACTGCTGTATGCTGAATAGGAGGATGCATGTAAATGAATTCTTATGACATCACAAATAGTGGTTGTTTTTGCAGTGAAGGGGGGATAAAGACCACACAGACAGGGGATTGTTCATTTTTGTAACTAAAACTGTGTTTAACAGCATTCCACTCTTTTGTTTAAATAAACCAGGCATTTTTTTACATGATATGGACATATTAAAAGTGGAGCTCAACATTTTCTCTCGATTAAATGCATCTACAGCAAACATGTTGTTGCTGGAAGCTATAGTCAGTAAAGCATGAGCAAAATAATCTGTCTTGGTTTGAACAATTAGTGGACACAGGTTTATATTGTTATTTAACAAAGTACTCTTAAATCAGATCTTTTTTTTTTTCTGGGTGACACAAACTCATTATTTGACTGTGTGGTGTAAAATAATCTCCTTCCGGCTAGAAAGGTGCAGGAATGCAGGAACACTGTGTTGGAGAACAATTATAATTGCGCTACACAGATTCAGCTTCTCCAGCGTACTGGCAGCATTGATGATTGGCTGGGTTTAATGTCAAAACATAATTTTAGTATTGTCAGAGAATGCAGAGAAATAGATGAATTACAGTTTGTAATTGTAAACGTAAATGATCAGTGGAGCTTATAAAATGGACAATGTGTGTAGATACACAGTGAGGTATATGATACTGTCACTGCTGCTGCTGCCACTACTACTAATAATAATAATAATAAGAATTTATTTTGGGAACAGATTAGTGGTACAAGGTTGAGAAAAAGTTCATGTTGAACCCTGAGTGAACCTGTTTGTATTCCGTACTGGTTCAGACTTCTTTCAAGGGCTGATTATACACAATATGACCAAAAGTATTGGGACGCACCTTGTAATTATTGAAGGAGTCCCCTTATTTCTGCTGCAGGGCAATCTTAATGCTTTACCATACCAAGACATTGTGGAGAATGTCATGCTTCCAACTTTGTGGGGGAAGAACTGTTTCTATTCCAGCATGACTGTGCCCCGGTGCTCAAAGCAAGCTCCATAAAGACATGACTGGATGAGTTCAGTGTGTGGAAGAACCTGAATGCCCCACACAAAGCCCTGACCTCAAATCCATCCAACATCTGGAACGGTGATTGCGAGCCAGGCCTTCTCGTCCAACATCAGTGCCTGATCACATAAATGCTCTATAAAATGAATGGGCACAAATTCTCACAGAGATTTCTGTGGAATCTTGCGGAAAGCCTTCCAAGAAGAGTGGGAAGCTAGTATCGCTTCAAAGAGGGGACCTATGTCTATGTATTTAAATGCAATGTCAATAAAGTCCCTGTGAAATGGTTAGACATCCAATCTACCCCAATTCTGTAAACTGTCAATTCTCTGTCCTCAGTCCACCTCCAGTCCTTTCCTAGCACGCGGCTTTTCTCAAACAGCCCCCTGCCCCAGACCCCCTCCCAGTTGTGTCAGTATGAGACAGGGAGTGCAAATAGCTGCTTTTTCAACGTGGGTATGCTCTCCCTGTAAAGAGGTGTCTGGACTCCATCAGTGACCTCAGCTGCAAGACCTGATCCAGGTTGCGATGCTCAGAGCCGATGAGGCGTTTGGCCAGAACATCTTAAAGCCATCTGCTTCATGCTAGAGAGCACATGCCTCCCGAAAAGATTCTGATGCTGACTCATGGGCTGAGCTGCTGCCATAGGCACTACATAGAAAGGCACAAGGTCATTCTAACTGTCTGCTGAACTCCCAACAACTTTTGCAAGAAAAGAAAAGGCATTTGTATGTTGTACATCACTTTGTTTTCTATTCAAGCATCCTTTTTGTTCTTTTCTTCCAGTGGTAGTTATCAAAGTAGATGCAGCCAGTACCAGATGTAGATGGTTCTAGGAGAGAAAAGCAGATTTCTGGTACCATTAATCAAAATTTGAAGGAACATGCCATTAGTCTAGTTGCTGATAAGAAGTGTGTGAAAATACACCAGTGCTTGTTGATGCATTGATCTGAAATATGGTGGTGTTCCATTCAAGCCACAAAATCTGCTGCCTAAACTACATATTGTCAGAAAAGACCTTAAAAAAAAAAAGGCCTAAAGCCAGCAGCTCAGTCTCAGCAGTTTATTATGAGATTGGATAAGACTTCTACCACCACTTCTGTGGTCCTCCTCGTTGGTTTTCTCACATGTCTGTGGATCAACTAAGCCTGTGTAACTCCTTCACTGCTTTTTGCCATGATAAAATTAGAAACTGGCCAGACTCAGTAAGAAAATTAAGAAATACAACAATAACAAGTGTTTGACAGGGCTGGGTTTCAGCTGACTATATTTGTTACTATATTAATTCAAAATTATTTAAAATTCTAAAATGTAAATTCTGCTTTTTGAGAGCCAGAGTTCTAAAATGACAGCGAATATTTTAAGCCTGTACAATGCTGAATGTTGTGAGTGCAAGTTATTAGAAACCCTTGTGCTATTCTTGGTGTGTTTACATCAGAATCTGGTTTGCAGGAGTTACTAGTAGATCTTTGCTGAAGAACCTAAGTACAGTCCTATGGACAAGTTTGAACATCCCCTTAAATTACATTGTTTTCCGAAGTAAAAATAAGTCACTGTAAACTTCGCAATTTTTCTAGATATTGAAGTAAGTGAAATATAACTTTTGTATATCTTTTATATACTTGCAGATGATGAAGTATAACGCGAAGATGCATGTAATGTCTTTGGAGAAGCTAGGCTGCTGCAGGCAGCAAGAATACAGCCAGTTGCTGTGTGAATCATCTGTGTTGCATGACATGGTTTAGGTTTGAACCCAAGACAAAGGAAGGGGGGCAGTTTAGCAGTTTCCCCATCTTGGAGCTGGAAGATGTTTAGTGCTTCTCTGTGCTAACGCATGCTGTTGTTGTAGTGTCAGGCTGTCGGCAGTCTTTAGGGAATTGCCATTTCTGTGGATGTGCCGTGCTATAAGGGAGCGCTTTGATGCCCTCAAATCCCACTCTTTAAAAGAGACGCGGAAAATTGCAGGTTCTAAATTTACACCCGAACAATGTCAAAGCAGGCCTGACGATGTTGTGCAGATTGCTACTCTTGCTAAACCCTTCCGTTTTGCATTTGCTCCTCCTCTTCTTTTGTAAAATACTGCTGTAGGAGTGCACAAGACCCAGCAGACTTCTGGCTGAAGGGTTGGAGAAGTGTGTGTGCGTGCGCGTGCAGGAGAAACAAAGGGCGAGCATATCTGTCTCTCCCCTGCTGTCTGGGTAATGAGGGTGGTGGGAGATTTAGTGTGTTAGGCATGCTGAGTGTAGTGGCCTCTCTTTCCCTTTTTATATTCTTTCTTTCTCTTTGTCTCTCTCTGTCTCTATTGTTTTTTCTCTTTTGTCTCTATTTATCTCTCTTTTTATGTCCTTTTTTTTATTCTCCCTCTCTTTTACTCTCTCTTCATTCTGTTCTCCCCTTTTCTCTCTCTTTTTCTGTCTTCCACTGTTTTTCTTTGTTTTTTCCCACCTCTCTCGTTCTCTCTGTTCTCGCTTTTTTCCTCTGTTTTTATCTGTCTCTCTTTCTTTTCTCTCTCCTACTACATTTCTTCTTGTTTTTCTCTTTCTTTTTCTCACTCTATCGTTCTCTCTAACTTTCTCTTTGTTCTACCTCTCTTCTTTGTTCTCTTCTCTTCTCTTCTCTCTCTCTCTCTTTCTCTCCCCCTTTTCCTCCATCTCATTTTCTCTCTCTTCCTGCCTCTCAGTCTATCTCTCCTCTGCAGTGAGCATCCATTATATCTCAACAGCTGGAGGCCAGTTTCTCCTCACTCAGTTCAACAGGGCTAACAGCACTGCAGTAGCTTTTCACAGGCAAACCACAGGTCTCTTGCCATCTGCCGTCCTCTGTTCAGGGGAAGCACAGCCAAATGAAGTCTTTTGAATGCTTTTTTTCTTTTCAAAAACATATCACAGAATGTCTGAGCAAGTGAACGTGACAAGGTGATTTTTTTTGCCACACACTAATTGCAAAGTTACTTTTGGCAAGGTCCAGTAGCTAGAATAATAAAATGTCTGACACAATCTCCTATTTTTGTTGGAAGGTATACCTTTTTAAGCTGCTGACTCACTTGCTGTGGTTGCAGGTCCATTACAGTCACCTATTGAAATGGTTCCTTACAGAGCAGGAATCATTGGCTTAAGCCTTAATTTGGCAAATAACAAAAGGCTCAGTCAAACTGGCTTTTTGTGGGGAAAATTTTGAAAGCCAAATTATATTTCTTTGCAATTTTTGCCCTTGTGAAGTTCACCTTTGGCATATGAATTTATATATAGGGCTACTTCTTTGACTTTGCTGACCTCTCAAGGGGTAACCCTTCCCACAGGAGAATTTAGTGAACAAAATTCTACATTTAGTAAGAGTTCTTGATAGTAACATTAGGTGAGTGAATAATTCAGGGCGAGTGAATGTTTCATTATCTTTACTTTCAGGGTTTTTCTTTTTATGGTAGGTAAGCTAGCCAGCTTGGATGGCTCCATGGTTAACCACGGCTATTTATGTTTTTATCCACATGAAGATGCAATTATCACAAGTGTGTGGTAATTTAGACATGCAGTTTGCACACTGCTTATTGGTGTGCATAGGCTTCTGTTACTTAGCTCCAGTGAAAAGCTGAAGATTTAAGCATCCGACACCAAACATTTGCTTTAACCGGAGTGTGATACTTGTGGTTGTGTTTTTTCACTCCCCCTCCCTCCTCTCTTAATTTCTGTAAAAGAGACCAAGCTTGACTAGATTCCAGGAAACATGACCAAAATAATTCAGGTGTGAGTGTCTGAGCGTGAGCTTAGAGAAAGGGATGAATGTCTACTAATTAATGAGGACTTTCTTTCTGACCTGCATAGGGAAAAGCCTCCTTTTTAATTTAGTTCATTGACACTCTAAGAATGTACAAAGTTAATGCAAAAAAACTTTTAGCAGTCTATTAAGCCATTATAATTGAGCAACATTTTAATCAGAGAGTAAAAGTTTTCCCTCCACATGCCAACGCTACCGTCCATTTTATGAAGTGACTATAAAAATGGGTAAAGTCAAGGAACGCATGTCAGCGTAAGCCAATCAGAGGCGGAGATTGCATTATGTACACAAGCATACACACAGAGAGAAAAAAATACGACTTGTCGACTTCACTCGGGGGTCGTCGACTTGTGCCTCTGATGTCGACACACCGACTTTTCTGTTAATGCCCTAATACTTAAGCATATTTATTTTTATATATTTATTTATTAGTATAAGCACATATATTATTATTATTTAATAAATGAAATCTGGCAAGGACTTTATCCACTGCATAAATACTCAGGACCTCTACAGAGCCACCAGTGAGCAGATATAATTTATGTGGTGGGTCATTCTCAGCACAGCAGTGGCACTGTAGTAAAATGTTAGTGTGTTGTGCCAAGGCACTCATCATCATTCCCAGCCTTTAATCCTCTGCGTATTTTCTCTAACCTCCGCTCAGCAGGTTCCTAAGCGGTGCAATGCTCGTTGTATATTTGTGTTCTGTGCTGCCTCCATTTCTTTGGACAACAGCCATGGAACAGTGGTCTGACTGGTAAGCCTGACTTTTAATTCAGCTGTGCAACGCAGTTGAGATTTCTCTGATGAAAAAAATAGAAATGCACATTAATACACCGGTCAGCCATATCATTAATAACCACCAGCTTAATACTGTGTGGGTCTTCATTGCGCAGCCAGAACTGCTCTGACCTGTTAAAACATGAGCTGCTTAATTACTCTGTGGGTGTGCTGTGGTATCCGGAAGCAAAGACATTAGCAGCAGACATTTTTAAGGCCTGAAAGTTGCAAGTTAACGCCTCCCTGGATTTGACTTCTCTGTCCAGCCCATAAATGCTTGATCGGACCTTTGTCATCTTTGACATGTTCCTTAAAACATTCCTGAACAGTGTTTTTAGTATGCAGGGTGCATTATCCTGCTGAAATACTTTTAGGGAACACAGTAGTCATGAGGTGGTATACGTGTTTAGGTAGGTGTTATGTGCCAGTAACATCCACATGAATGCCAGAACCCAAGTCCTGATTCAGTCTCTCTGCCAGGAAAGCTATGCACATACATAAAGCTGTCCACGTGATGTACAAGAAAACATAATATGCAGCCCCATACACTCTTTTCCTGACACCTTTCTGTCCTAAGGTCCAGTATTGGCTACCCAAGCTCATTAGTGGGCCTTGGGTGCCCATGACCATGCTGCAGGTCCTCTAGATATTGTCCTTTGCACCACTAAACACTACACAATGAGAACACCACACAACCCTGAGGTCCTCTGACCCTATCATCTAGCTGTCAAAATATGTTTCTTATTAAAGTCACTCAGATCTTTGCGTTTACCCATTTTCTAACGCATCTGCTTCAATAAACAATTCTTCACTTGCTGCCTAATTTATCCCTCACCTTCACAGTTACCATTTTAATCAGACAATGTTTTTCACTTCACCTATCAGTGGTTTTAATATTGTGTCTAGTCAGTGTGAATATTTTGTTTCAAAGCTTGCCCTGTATTTTGTTGGTTTGTAAAAATCAGACTTGAGAATAGGTGGCTTAGTGTCAGTTTTGGTCCTGGTAGACCAAGTTTTAGCTGCACTCTTTGCTTTACTGACCTTGTGTGTGACTTAAGCCCTTTGGTATCCTGAAGGACTTTTTTGTGAAAGTGCTATCAAGAATGTTTTGAAACAAACAAAAGTGTCTTGTTTTCAGTCTGATGTAAAAGTCATGACAGATTTATTGTGAGTGAGTGTGCCTGTTAATTACTTAATCCTCACTATGTGAGGTAGAAATAATTTGTTTTGTCTGGTAACAAGTTTTCTGTGCTTGTTTTGTCCTCTTTTCCAAGAGTTTCTCCTGAAGTAGTTTTAGTTTTACTGCTAAAATGACCAGGGGAAATTGTTGTTCTTTGCTGCCTGCAAAATGGGTCTTCAGCCCATTTTTCCCCGGCATGAATCAACATTACTCATTATCTCCTTTTGTGTCTAGTCTGTCCCTCTCTTTCTGTCGTATATTTTCTTGCGTTAATAGCTCATTTGAAGCCAATTTTGTCATTTTCTCGGAAGGTATCGGGTCTACTTTAAAGGTTCTAGGTCTTTATTGTAGTTCTTAGCTGAAACGTGTGCAAGAAAAGGTGGTTTCCACAGAGCTGAGTGCCATCTCACAGCAGCTTTTTATTGAAATTGAAGCCTCAAACTTCTTAGGTTTGGACCACATGACAAATCTATATCTGTGGCTATTACTCATTAGTGACTGTAAAGTTGTTGAAAATATGTGTTCCTGTGCAAATGTGTGTTCTTAAAGCAATCTAAAATTAATCAGATCTTCTCAATCAGCCTAAACATGTTCAAAGTTTGCTTCTGTAGTGTTACATTGAAGCTACAAGCCCTACTCCACCGATAAGCATGAGTAAAGGCAGCCTTTGTGGAAGCTTATGTGTATTTATATCAGTCATAAAAAACTGGGTACTTATGTGGCTTTTTGAATTATGTCCTTCAGTAAAGGGGTACTGTTCTTTGACACTGAAATTGACAAAAATTAGGATCGGCAGGGTTTTTTCTCCCCCCAAACACTATCGATCTGATTCTGGCCGCAGGGATCTGTTTGGTTTGAAAAGTGATTGAGACTACTCTTAGTGTATTTGTCAACTAGGGTAACTTGACATATTTGTCAAGCTGTGTGGGTATGGATTGATGATTGTCTGTCAGCTTTTGGGTGCCGGTGAACATTTGTGACATGGGGAAGTTACCTTTCAAAAAGTGGTGGGGAAAAACTGCCCCTCAAAAGATGGCGTCCCCAGCATTTATGATTTTGGCCAATCTATTTGAATGTTGCTGCCCCATCTATAACAAAATCTAATACAGGTGCTTTGCAAATATGGCATAATTATGCATGACTCATTTCAATTTTTGATATTATTGACATATACAACTGATTTTTTCATGTACAAATTGGAGTAAATAATTTATTTCTATTGCATATTGTGTATTTTATATGTGTGACCTGATCTGGCAAAAAGAGTCGCAGTGACACAAAATTCAAAATTGAGGTTTTGGGATCATTAAAAAGATGAGAAAATAAGCTTTAAAATTATATCTTGGTCAAAACTGTATCTTAAACGGTTGTAAAGTTACAATCGTTTGATTTATGGTCTCGCAACACCATTTTCCAACTGAAAAACCGAGAAAATTGCATTTAAAGTTTTTGTCAGTTTTTTGTTGATATCTTTAAAAATCCATAGCATTCAAAGAGATGCACCCACTATTCAACAACAAAATTGTACTACAGGCATTTAGATACTTATAAAAATACATTAAATTATACTGAAGACACATCACAAGAGCCCAGGAACTAATTTACTAACTTGATTCAGTCTTGCTGCTTTGTGGCTAAGAGTAGCATCACGGTCACTTTGGAACAATAACGTGGCTCCGGAACGCCGTCGTCGAGCCATGACTCGGTAAAAACGTAAACACAGCAGTCTCTGAACTCACGGTGGGTGGTTTGCTGGAGTCGGATGTGGTCCAGTTTATTGTCCAGGGAGCGAACATTGGCGAGGAAAATGGATGGTATTGCCAGACTTATCTGGAGCAGGGTCTGGTGGTCACAAACGTGTACCAGCTGTTCGGATACATGTTTGCGAGTTTCAGTGTGAAATCTTGAAAAGTAACACATAATAGCACCAAAGTGTCGGACCCGGAGTGGCCACTGCGTCCTAGTGCGCCGCCATCTTAGTTTCTTTTGAGAGCTACAACTCCGATTAAATAGCCATTTAAGTACCTTTTCGCAATTATTTCTATGATGAAACTTTGAGAGATTAATTTTGAAGACCTTTTCTTTCATATAAGACCAAAAAAGAAAAATTTATATTTTTGATGTTTTTCAATATAATCAGCCCGAATCTCAATAAATAGAACGCCGACTTCTGACTCATTTTGCCAGATTGGGTCACATATTATGCAATATGGTCATTTATAATGCATAATTTATATGCACTTGAGTATGTTTTTATTTAGTCTACATATTATGAGCTTTGGGTTTGAAAAAGCATAGAAAAGTAAGGTGAAGAAATAAAGGCTATAAAGAAAATCACAGTCTGCTATAAACATTTGTGATCAGTGCATCCCTGCAGCCATATATAAATCCTCACAAGAGTTTGCACAAAGTCCAGGCTTCCACTTATGGCTGCTGCTGCTATTAGTTGTAGGCTTTTGTCAATTGTGGAAGCCTTCAGGGAGGTCCTTTTAGATTCTTTCTAGTGGCTGATGCTGAAGTTGTAGAAAGCGACTCAATTCGACCTTCCAGATATAAAGGCCTAAAAATAAAAAAAATAACTGTTTCAGCACTTAGCTTAGTTTTTACTCTTCTATTAGAACATCATCATCCCACAGAAATGCTGTTTACCACTGTGAGAGTGACTCATCAAGGCCATAGATCCTAATGCTGCTTGGAGCTGTTGAAGTTGTTAAGTCCAAACTTTTTCTCTGAGGGACATCCTGTAAAAGCCATAGAAGGCATTCCGTGTAGCAGAGGATTATTCATGTGCGACAGCTACAGATGTGCATTGCCCCGGAAACTGCCAGCGACAGGGTGATTATAGATTTAGCTGAAGACACTTGAACAGCTGAGCTTTTTTCAGCATTCTTAATAACTGTTATAACTGAGGCGCATTATGCTGAAATGGGACATTGTTGCCTTATTGATCACAGTTCTGTCTGATTCTTTATGGTAATGTGTAAGAACTTCAAGTCATGCTAAAATCCTAAAAAGTTCATTACATGGTCTGTGAACACGTTTGGTATACAAAGTGTGCTTCATAAGTGTTAATGTAGCTTAAAAGTAATCGAAGTCTACCAAATAGGAAAATGTCAATTTTTATGAATGGCAATGTGTCAAGCAGTGTCATATTAAAAATAATGTCTTCAGTCCCATCTGAAATGGAACAGTCTGAGTTGCAAGTGCTTGGAATATGTTCTTGTTCTTAATAAGAGCCATGCCACCATCTGCTCATGACATCTATGTCTCTTTCATCAAGCGCCAACACAAACACCATGCAGGCTTGTTTTGAACCGTTGCACACCGTCAGCAAGGCGGCATGCCGTTAAAAAGGAGAACCTTGCACACTGTCTTGAACAGTTGGTTGCCTGAGTGTGGCCCTCAGATCCATGGGTTTGGAGAACAATTTTCCACCAGGCTCATCACTGAGGTGAGAAAGTAGCGCGTCTGCACTTGTTTAACTATTAAATCCCATCCCTTGTCTCTCTTTCCCTGTCTCTGCAGCAAGGACGAGAGCTCAAATCTGATGTTTATTCCCTGGGATGAACAGAGGCACAGAGACTTGGACTGGTGTGAAGATCCAAAGTGCAGGTGAGGATTGTAATTAATTGTATTAATTAGCTTAATAAGTACTAATAGTAATTCTTATCAGATTAATCAATTTTAACTTTAAATTCTGTCACATTGGTCACAAAAGTATATTATTTAAATACATGCCTATGTGTTGTGCAGGGGCATGTTGGAACAGCCCACAGTAGACAATCATCACTTCCTTTATGAGGAGCAGCCAGAGTTAGAACGGTTCTGCTCAAAGAGCCCGTCCATCTCTCTGCTCACTGATTGGTACCTGACCAGAGCACAGGATATTGAGCAAAACTCCCGGCAGGTACACAAACACACACACGCATCCTACAATACCATCTTACAATGTCAACTGCTAAGAACTTCTTTTTTGATGAAGCGCTATCAAGCCCAGCACAACTTCATGACACAGGAGGAAAATTTTCATGTCTGGTAAAGCAAACATACTGAATGTGGTTTATCTGTGGAATTAAATTGCTGGATTTTATGTGTTAGTTCATTTAAACCATGTAGGGCAATAAATCTTCGCTACGTTTTATTGAACATGTGATGTCCTTGAAGAGTGACAGAAGCTGGACTGGTTGCATAGCAGTGAGTAATTGAATTCTGATGCATTAGTTGCAGTTACACTGTAATGTAACATACACACACACACACACACACACACACACACACACACACACACACACACACACACACACACACACACACACAC